>JAZKJV010005395.1:0-83651 GCA_037367405.1 Ottelia alismoides | reverse complement strand
TGTGCCCATGGATGTAAGTGTATCCATCTCATCATCCATGGCCCTAATTCCATCCATGTTCATGTAACTGTAACAATCAAGAGGAAGAGATATAGCCATCAGACATCTGTAAATCGCCCGTCACAATGGGATAAACTGTCAGTGGAAGTAAAATGCGGCATGGGATATATGATACATTTCCTTTTGGTCCGTCGTAGAGCTATAGGGAGTTCTGGTGGAGCATCCGGAGCTGCAGTGGTGGGGGCACTCAAAGAGGGAACATCATCATCTTGCAAATAAGGAACATGTAAGGGGACCAGGTCAGATTATGCATTGTGTTTTCTTTTGTAGACAATGGACGGTGGGTAAGATCCAAGGGAATGTCATGAACAGATTAAGTAAAGAAGCTAGTCTGTTCAAAAAAGGTGACATCGACAGATTTATAGTAATGGTGACATGTAGGGTCGTATCACCTATATCCTTTTTGGGTGTGAAAATATCCAAGGAAAACAGTTGATAGCACGAGGAGACAGTTTATCTACAGTCTGAAAATTATGTACGAAGGCAGTGCAACCAAAAATCCTCAATGGAAGTGCAAAAGGTTCTCGACAGGATATGAGTGAGATAGGATTTACCCCCTTGAGGATTGAAGACGAAACTCTATTGATGAGGTATGTAGCAGTGAGCATTGTTTTAAAAACGCGCCTCGAGGCGCTGAGGCGTACGCCTCGAGGCGTTTTTCTAGGAAAAACGCCTCGAGGCTATAGCCTCATGCAGTCTCAGTGAGGCTTAAGCCTCGAGGCTTATGAGGCGCGCCTCGAGGCGTAGCCTCATTTATGTGCTGATTTTTTGAATTTTTTCTGCAATATTTTTTTCTTTTCTTTTTGATTGTGGGCTTTTCATCTTTCGTAGACAAGTATTTTCAAGTCCTTAAGCTCACAATTCACTAAAATGCATTTTTTAGTTTATTAAAGTATTGAGCTTATTTTTACTTTGTTATGCATGTTCTTTATATATCAACATGAACAAAATTTTGGATCTTGAGATATTAAATCTAATGCCTCTACTCTTAGTATGCATCTTGTGTTAGCCCCTTTAGTAAATTTTATTCAAGACTTTAAATTTTGCAGAGAGTTACCTATTATTGTGCTTGCATATTCATATTTACTTGACTCCTTACTGATTTAGAGTCCAAAAAAGAGTGTTATATAACAGCTTCGATGTTTAAACCATGATATTAGCCTGAAATGTCATGGAGTTATGTATTTACTCATAACTATTAAATTTCTAGAACTTGAAAATTATAATTATGGTTAATTATGATGTTTTATGAAAAAATTTCTTCCACGAATGAGGCTTACGCCTCAATACGCCTCGAGGCTTACGCCTCGAGGCAATACTGGGAAAACGCCTCGATACGCCTCACGCTTTTTAAAACCTTGGCAGTGAGAACAACATCTCCTCAGTTGATTTTGGAATCCTTCATATAAGTAAGCAAGGTATGAGCAATGTCTAGAAGGTGGCAAATCTTCCTTTCCGCTACCCGTTTCTGTTATGAGGTATACGAACATGAGGTCTGGTGAAGGGTCCCTTAAGTGGCAAAGAAAGATACCAAGTCTTGTTGAGTGAAATCACGAGCATTATCAGTCCTGATAGTTTGAATACATGTAGACAAAGATATTTTAATAAGCTAAAAGTAAGACTTGATAATGTTATTAATTTCGGGTCGTTCCTTGATCAAATAGACCCAAGAAGACATGTTGTAATCATCTACAAAAACAGCAAAGTATCTCGACAGTAGTACGAACAGGACAAGATTCCCAAATATCACAATGGGCTAAAGAGAAAGCTAATGATCGACACAGCTCAATCTTAGGTGGAAAAGAAACCCGATGGTGTTTGACAAACTGCCAGGCTTCACACTCAAACGGTTTCCTTTTTTTTAGAAACGGTGGGATGGGCCTCCTTTAGAGGGCCATCACTCAAACGGTTTCAAAGATGACAATTCAGGAAACATTTGGGAAAGAGCTTTGGCAAATGGGTGACCGAGCCGCAAATGCCATAGGGGACGGGTCAGCTCGTTGCCGGAAGTGCATATGAACTTTAAATAAGGTATAGAAGCATTAATTCGGGGATTTAGACATTGCCTTGGTTTTGAAAGTCTCTGGAGTTCTAATATAAACTACAAATTTTGGTAAAATCTGATCACAAACGAGGCTACTTGCAGTGCTTGGAAGTGCTACTCCTCGAAATGATACCGTACCTGTGCTACAGCGAGTCAGTGATTCACGTGCTACAGTAATTTCGCTATAGTATTTCTGCTACAATACTGCTACGATAATCGCATTGCATACTTAGGGCAATGGAGGTGGCGTCACTGGAAATCCCAATGATGGAGATCGTGGCGTTGGTTTAAATAGGGTGAAGGTGCCCTGGCGATGTCTTGGATATCTGCTAGTGGCAGAGACCGCCTATCGGTGCTAATGGTTGCCTCCTAAGGGAGCATTGCAGCACCGGATGATGCCGCACATGCCCCCTAGGCTTGGCGGCGGTGGAGGCCCTCCGAGAAGGGTGTCATGTGTCACTCGAGATGAGAGGCGATGGCAGAGAAAACTAGGGCTTGTTTGTGGAGGTGGGTAGATTGGGTACGAACCCCAAGCTAGGATTGTTGCTCTTATACCATGTGGAGAAATAATAGAGAATGAATGGCTTGCTTTATTCAATGGGTCTAGGGTTTCTTATATAGCGTGAAACCCTAAAGAGACGAAAACAGAAAATTACATGGATGTCCCCAACGGAATTACAAGACTCAATATAAAGAAATAACACATCAACTCTAACAGGGGCCATATAGTTGCCCCCTCCTTTAAAAAAAGAAACTCACGTTGGCCCAATTAGGACCCAGTTGGGCCCAGAATAATTTCAAAAATTCTTCCAGTAGCAGAGATTCACGCCCTTCCCTTCTTAGATTTAGGGTTCCCTCTTACGAGACACATCTTGAAGAACTGCTTGGAGGAGAGTGACGCAAAGGCTGTTGCGCGAAATCGATGCAGCATGCTCATACGAAGTTGCGCTGACTAGAAAGATTGCAATGGCGTTCAAGAATGGTGGTTGGAGCACATATGGACAAAGATGAGGGACCCCTCCCTCGTTGATGTCTGATCACAAAGCAGCACTTCTTCGAAAGTCGCGTTGCCAATGCCCCGAGAATAAGCCCCCATGAGATGTTGGGGTGCCTATGTCTAGATAAGAGGTGCGACTTGGAGGGTTTGATGATCGCTCCTCATTCTTCTGAATTCTTTACAGCTTGGGCTTGCACAAGAAGCGCTCTAGGGATGTGCCCACTGGAGGGCGTTGAATGCAGAGATGCCTAGCAACACCTGGTGTCGTTGGTGTCAATCGAAGGTCTTCTTGCGCTAGAGATTCTTGGTTACGCCGCTAGGAGATAGATGGGGCATTGTACTTCGTCTTCTTTATGATTTAGGGTTCAAATATGAACCAAAACTTGTTGGGAATTTTTGTCATAACTCTTCTCTGAATTAGCACTGAAGATTCGATGACGTCTAGAAGAATTCTTCTCTTCTTGAACCCGAATGGGCATCTAGGAGGCGCAAAATTGGGTTTCTTCTTCGATTGCACCCAGAATTAGGGTTCCATAAGAGTCCTAGATTAATACTTGTGGAACAATTTTTCCAATCGATGATCATAAAAATCTTCAACATGCATAAAAAATCTTGGAGGGATCCATTACACGCCTAATAGACGCATACTCTAACATGCATAAAAAACAATTATTTCAGAGCATGGCATTCAAATCATCGTCTCGATTTGACGATTCTAATGAATAAGAGAGGAGGATTAAAATGCTTTAAAATGATTGCACATCATCTTTCTTTCAACGGGCATAGTAAAGTTTTTACAATAACTATTATAAACTTCATAACAATGAACTCCTCACAAGTAGTCAAAGAAAATTGTTGAGTTATAAATATCTAAGAATATATTGGTAAGCGGATCTTTGGATGAAGATTGTTTACCCATCTTCATTCTTATTATACTCATCTCCATTATATATTTTTCAATGAATATAGCCCAAGTCTCATGTGAAGGAGACTAGGGTTTGTGTGAACCCCTATGGTTTTTCCCGTTGTTGAGGGTTTATCCACATAAATCAAGTTTTTTGTGTCGCTTGTTTTTCTTGTTTCAACAAATATCACATGGAAAAAGACTATAATGATAATAATAATCCTTACCTACAAGCACCCAAATCAACACTGCCTCATATTGTGTCAGCACAATCACCATACAACTATAACAATAACAAGATTCCCCATACCATTAAGCCGCTAACAAGGAAGGCCTCGACCATGCCACCTCCCTATTTCCTCTTTGGGCGCTCGAGGACCACTGTCGCCATCTGAACCCACAGTCGCATCCATTACCAAGTGGACCCCAACAATCTGATGTAATGTCTCAATCAAGAAAGTGGGGCACCCCACTGTCACCACCCATAGGGTTGGTGGCCCATCAAAGATTCATCGTTGCTACTCACACACCGTCTATTTACATTGCAACATCAATGGGAACCCCTTCCTCAAGTTGTAATAATCGAGCGAAATATTGGTGTCGCTTCGAAATTGGAAGTCGGGAGCTATATAGTCTGGATGGCTTTGCTTGTCAATTCTTTTATAAAAAAACTGGAAGTCGGGAGCTATATAGTTTGAATATCAAGTAAGAGTTTAAACTTTTGAACTAGCATACTTTTTGAACCAAAAACGGATCGGCTTGGCCCATTCCTCATGTGGATATTGATGAAAGAATGCAATACATTGATATATTCAAGAGGCTTAGGGTCCTTATATAGGATGAAACCCTAAATCACTCATAAACGAGTAACAAGTAAATAAGATGAAGCATACAACCATCTCTAATACTCCCCTTCAAGTTGGATCATATCTATTGATCATGCCCAACTTGGATGTTATTCATGAGAGGCACTTCTTTAGTAGGGCATTCGTAATACATCCGCAAGCTGAAGAGCGGTTGAGATGTGAGGGGTAGTAATCTTCCCTCTTTGTACGTTATCAAAAACAAAGTGGCATTCAATCTCTGTATGCTTGGTCCACTTATGAAACACAGGGTTCGTAGCAATGCATGTAGCGGATTTGTTGTCACAATATAAGGGAACAGGAGTAGGGGTGTTAATCGAATCGAATAAATTCGAATCCACTTATATTCAGATTCGATTCATTATAAAATTTTCGAATCCGAATTCGAATCGAATATTAAACGAATTTCTAATCTAAATTCAAATTCAATTCGTTTGGAGTTTCGAATATTCAAATTCGATTCATTTTATATCGAATTAGAATTTTATTTAATAATGTAACTAATAATAGTTTCAAAGAATTGAATAGACTTTGTGGTACTAATTTGTGAAAAAAATAATTGAGATAAATAAAAAACTTTTAACATAAATGGTAAAATTTAATAGATGATATAAAATTGCATTTAGGTACCTAACTTTTGTTGTTCGTGTATGTCTGTTGCAATCGTCATTTGCTCTTTTTGCACCTATAATGAATTGAATATGTAAAGAAAAAATAATTATTGACATTTTGATAAACCATTGATCTTTTCTATTTGTGCATGTGATGAAAATTCAATCAATGCATCTCCACCGTTCAACTGGCACTCCACCAACTTTCTCATTCTCTTTGGTAAATGCTTCATAAAACCATTGATCTTTTCTTTCTATCAATCTTATTAATTATTTCAGGAATCGATTTTTCTATTTCTTCACCCTCTTCTTCCACTTTTTCATTAATATCATCATCATGCTCAAACCCTCTCATGGACACTATCTTGAGAAGATGGTATGTTTGAATTAGACTTCTAAGAACAAAACGAAAACACATACTCAAAACTATATTTTAAATTTCATACCAATATAGAAATACAAGATATAGATTAATAGATATACATGTCCAAATACTAACCAGAGGATTGTATTCCACATTTCTCTGAAGAATCCTCCTTATCTTCCCTCCCATTGTGACTTATCTCCATGATATCTGAGAAAAAAAGAATCACTAAATTCCATCAGAACCATAAAAGGTCGATGTGAATTGACTTATGGAGTTGAATCCAACATTTGAGGTATATAAAAATCGACAGACCGGAGTGAGAACTCAGTTGGTATAGCTTTGATCTTCAATTTTCTAATATGTAACACTCTTACCTCATTTCAATGCACTCTTATGGGGGCGTAGTTGAGCTTATCAAAGATTATAATGATACTTCCTTCTTGATAACCTAGTCCCCTTGTAATCTTGATGAGAAATGGAATTTAGTTGTAGCTATGATTTTTTGTACATTTAGCTATTTAGTCAAAGCACAAAATCCACGAAATTTATTCATACCATAATTGTCTCTAAGATATTATTTGTATTCAAATGCTTGGTTGTCCTTATCATAAGATCTGGATATTACGATGGATGGGAGGATTAAGAGTGTGATTAAGGAAAAGATTATTAGAAATTTGAAATCTATGACCTCGAGATGGTTTTTAAAATTTTAATATGTGTTTGTTTACAGATGATGTATTTTAGAATCAAATAAATTATTTGAATAGAACATAAATCCTAAGATTTTAGGGTAAAAGGGAAATGTGTAGTAATACCAGTAGCTACGGGGGTGATGGAGAGATGCTGGCGACGTTCGTGAGTCTAGTTCCGGTGTCGTTGTTGACGGCGGGGGAGAGAGGGATCTGGTGGTGGGGTTGGCTACTGGGAGGGTGGTGTTGTTAGTGGTGGGAGCGAGCATGAGTGGGAGACTGGAACCGACGACATTGGAGAGAGCAAGCAGGAGCGGGAGGCTGGAGCCAGTGGTGTTGGAGAGAGCGAGCAAGAGCGAGAGGCTGGAGCCTGCAACGTTGGAGAGAGCGAGTAGGAGCGAGAGGTTGGAGCTGGAGGCGTTGGAGAGCAGAAGCAAATGTTAGGATTTTTTCTCATGAGTGACGAGGGGAGAGAGAGAATTTGGGAGAGTACAGAGGAGGTATGGTGTATGCAATGGGCATCTCAAAATTGGGATGTTTAGAATAAGATGATGAAAATTTTATTTATTATATTAAGTTATGTATCATGTGTGGGGATTTTACAAAATATATGCTACATTTATTTACATATATATAATTCTTCATACCATATCATATATGTGTGTGTGTCGAATCGAATCGAATTCTTATCGAACGAATTCAAGTGAATTCAGATTCGATTCATTTGGGAATCGAATCCAAAAGTTAAATTCAAATTCAGTTCATTTGATTTCGAATCGAACTTTTTTCGAATTTTTATCGAACGAATCCTAATCGAATTCGAATGATTCAATTCAATTAGCAGCCCTAAACAGGAGTAGTGACAACAATACCAAGTTCATGTATAAATGAGAGAAACCAAGTAATCTCACAAATAGCAAGAGCCATCACCAAGTATTCTGCCTCGGCCTAGATTTGGAGACTACAATCTGCTTCTTGCTTCTCCTAGTGAGAAGATTTCCTCCAACCATCATAGCATATCTTGTAGTAGAGCAACGATCCTCAGGTGAACTCGCATAATCTGCATCAACATATGCAACTACATTAGTGTGGCCATTTTCCCCATAGAAGAGCCCTTGTCCTGGTGACTCCTTTAAGCAGTGCATGATTTGAAGAACATCCTTCCAATGACTGTAATGTGGTTGCTCTATGTGTTGGTTGGCTCTACTCACATTATAGGATATATCTGGCCTAGTGACGGTAAGGTAAAGTAGTTTGCTCATCAAACTTCTATAGCGTGTAGTAGTATTCGCAAACAGGTCAACTGAAGTGGAGTGCTTCCTCGGGTCTACAGGAATACCAGAGGGCTTACATCCAAGTAATCCAACCTCAGTCAGGATGAACAAGCAATAATTCCTCTATAAGAGATGAAGTCCCTATGTAGTGTGTATCACTTCTATGCCAAGGAAGTAGCAAAGTTGACCAAGGTCCTTCGTGACGAAGACCTTCTGAAGGAAAGCCTTGGTCTCTAGTATGCCTTCATCATCATTGTCTGTGACAACCATATCATGAACATAAACCACAAGGATGACAGTACCAGCGGGTCGTCTTCTGACAAAGACAGAGTAGTCAGATGTTCTCTAGAAGCCAAGAGTATTGATCTCAGTAGTAAGTATGTCAAACTATGCCCTTGGACTCTGCATTAAGCCATAGATTGCCTTGCGAAGTCGACACACACACTCCCCCTCGACTTTGTAACAAGGATGTTGCATCATACAAACCTCCTCCTCAAGTCACCATATTGGAAAGCATTCTTCAGATCAAGCTGAAAGATAGACCAACTCTTGTTTGCAGCCACTGAAAAAATAATTCGTATAGAGCTCATCCGTGCAACTGGGGAGAATGTCTCGAAGTAGTCAACCCCATATTAAAACCTTTAGCCACAAGCCATGCTTTTGGCCTGTCAATGGACATGTCTGGTGACTATTTGGTTGTGAAGACCCGTCTGCAAGCCATAGGTCTAACCCTCAAGGGACACGGTATAAGGTCCCACATCCCTCTAGAAGTGAGGGCATCCATTTCCTTATTTATTGCATGTTGCTAGCCATAATCCTGAAAAGCACGGTGATGATCTCTAGAAACAGAAATAGTCATGAGAGAATCTGCATTCTCCTGCCAGAGCATGATCAGCTAGTAGTAGAGGTGAAATGAGACATAGGGTGAAAGGTACATTGTCTCTTAGTTTCGTGGAGAGCTTCCCACCTTGAGGATCATCTAGGAAAACAGTGGTGAGGGCACTCGAAGATGGCATGTCATCCTGCAACAAAGGAATAGGTAAAGGCACAAGAGCATGTGCAAATGTATGCTTGTGCTAATACACAATTGGTGAAGGAGGAAGATCCAAAGGTATATCCATAAGAGACTATAAAGAAACTAATCTGTTCAAAGGCCACGTCTGTAGAAATATAGTATTGATGCCCAACAGGGTCATAGCACCTGTAATCCTTCTGAGTATGAGAATAACCAAGACAGAGACATTTGATCGCACGAGGTGACAGTTTGTAAGCAGTATGAAAGTTGTGGACGAAAGCTATACACCAGAAAAAACTCAGAGGTAGGGGAACATGTGACTCAGAGTGGACATTTTTAGAGTTGTAGATGGGACCCTATTGATAGGATGGACAGCCGTAAGAATTGCATCTCCCTAGTACGTTTTTGAAACATTAATCTGAGGGAGAAGGGATCGGGCAATGTCAAGAGGAAGGTAAAGTTTTCGTTCCACTACCCATTTTGCTAAGAGGTATACGGATATGATGTTTGATGGATAGTTCCCTAAGATGTAAAGAAAGTCGTCAAGTCATGTTGAGTGAATTTCAAAGCATTTATCAGAACGAAATATTTGAACACCAGTAGAAAACATTTTTGATATATTGAAAGAAATTCTTGATGATTTTATTGATCTCTGAACGTTCCTTTGACATATAGACCCAAGAGGATCGACTATAATCATCAACAAAAACAACAATACAAATCGGACATGGGCTCCACATATCGCAATGGACAAGAGAAAAAGGAATGTCACGACAAGGCTCGATACGTGCAGGGAATGACGCCCGATGGTGTTTTCCGAACTGCATGCCTCGCACTCAAAGGGTTTGAGTGTACAGAGTTCAGGGAACATCATGGAGATATCCTTGGCAGAAGGGTGTCCAAGGCGAAGATGCTAGAGAAAGGATACTCGGGGATAGATGCAGTGCCAACAAAACTGGAGTCAGACGAAATGTCAAGATAATAGAGGCCATCCTTCTTATGCCCCCCATAAAAAATCTGTCTCATCCGGATGTTCTGAAAATACAACAAAACTCATCAAAAATAACCCTACAGCTAAGCTCAATACATAGATTCTAAACAGATAATAGACTAAGAGGAAAAGCAAGGGCACAATGAACTCCAGTCAATCGAAGTTTAGAGGAAAATCTACAGTGTCAACAGCAATGAAAGGGGAATGAGCCCCATTAGCAACCCAAACTATCTTTACATAAGTAGAGGGTTGAGAGAAGGTAAGCAAACTACCTTTTGTCATCGTTCAATCTCGGGTAACTACAATCTAAAACATCAGTGCCCATACATGTTGTACCTACATAAAGACAGAAAAATTTCTTGTTTCTTATTGAATAGTACTATCTTATATAGAAGGGAGTCTAGGGTGTATTGAAACATTTGCAAACACACCCTCGCATTACAATTTAATGTTCGTACACCCAAAATACTTCAATACTCCCCCTCAAAGCTAAAGCATCGATGTCCACCATGCTCATCTTGGAGACACATCTGGTAAATAGGGACCGAGTAAGTGGCGTGGGGTGAGTTGTATGTTCCAGTGAAGTAACTGACTCTGTCTTGATGTTTCATTGCTGAATCGTATCCCTTGTATAATGGCAGTCTATCTCCACATGTTTGGTGTGCGCTCATGGAAGGTAGGATTGTTTGCAATGAACATTGCAGCAGCATTATCACAGCACACTATCAGAGGACTCGGATCTGGTAAATGTAAATCCTTGAGAACCAACATGATCCACGTTGGTTCAGTAATAGCTTGGGCCATTACTTTATATGTAGATTCTAGCACTGAATCTAGCAACTACTCCTTACTTCTTACTTCTCCATATGACTAGGTTACCACCAAAATAGGTGCAATAACCAATAGTAGACTTTCTGTCATTAGGGTACCCTGCATAGCAAGCATCAGAATAGGATGTAATATCAAGTGTCTTTCTACAAATAAGAGGCCTTTCCCTGGAGCAGATTTCAAGTATCTCAATATCATCAAAAGTGTCTCTCAGTGCACTTGGCACAGTTTAGCCATGAACTGGCTTGTCAAGTTAAAAGAAAATGAGATATTAGGCCTAGTAATGGTAACATACAGGAGTTTTCCCACCAGGCACCTGTATTATTTTGCATCAGCATACACAGGTGAGTCTTCATACATTCGGGCACTAGGATCCACAAAAATAGATGTTGGCTTAACTCCTAACATTCTTGTCTCGTGAAGAAAATCCATAACATATTTCCTCCGTGAGAAAATCAAGACACCAGTATACCTTGCGACTTCGATGCCCAAGAAATAACGACGCTCTACCAAGTCTTTGGTGACAAAAATATTCTACAAGATACTTTTTAGTATCTGTTATGCCACTAGCATCGTCCCATGTTTGAATTATGTCACCAACATATACCAACATAGTAATTGTCCCTTTCTCTGTTTTCTTGATAAATAAAGGATGATCTATCGTAGAGCGAATGAAACCAACCTTGTATACAATGTCAGATAATTTTCGAAATCAGTCTCTGGGCTTTATTTGAGACTACCTATTGCCTTGTAGAGTTTGCACAGCTTCAGATACTCACCCTTGTCTCAAAATCAAGAGGTTATTGGATATATGCTTATTCATTCAGATCTCCATATAGAAAAGTATTGTTCGCATTTGGTTGGTAGAGTGGCTAGGAGAGTTGGACTGCAATGGAAATAAGAATCAGCATCGTAGGGAGGCAAGCCGCCGATGAAAAACGGTCAAGGTAATCCATGCCATAGGTTTGAGTGTATCCCATTTGTGCATGGTACGAACTCGTATCATAGGGAAGCGAGCCACTGGTGAGCCTTATAACGTTCCACTGAACCATCTGGAAGATGTTTGGCGGTAAAAACCTACATTTTGCCAACGATAGTAGCATCCCTTAGGGGATCAACTAGCTGCCACATGCCCCTGGACAGAAGAGTCTCCATTTCTTCCTTCATAGTCGTATTCCATTCAGGAACTAATAATGTTTGTTGATAAGTGGAAGGAACTGTAACAGCCAAAAGGCTAGTTGGAAAGGTCTTGTACTACGTAGACAATCTCCCTGTGGACACATGGTTGGAGATAGGATGTAGTGTACATGTACTTTCCCTTTTCGAAGAGCTATGGGCATATCAGAATGATCTTGAATTTCTACCAAATCAAAAATGGAATCATTGGCTATAATTGTCAATAAAGTATCGAAGATAACATATTTTTCGCAAAAAATATTGCGATGCATAAAAAATTATGATTAGATATACTTGTTAAATGACTAATATATAAAATATAACATTGACATGTCTTGAATCTAATCTTGTTTTTTCTAGTTGGTATATTACATCGCTCATTATGTCACCTCCCTTAACACTAGTTATTCTTTAAGCTTTGTGGATTGTGTATTTAAAAGTGTAATATTAAAAATTTCTTGAAATAATTAGACAAGTTTAATGCTAAATATGAATATGAAGAAACTTAAAATTCCAAGCATTCATCTTGTAAATATATATATCCTAGACACCTATACATTTATAAGCATCTAAAACTACCAATAAGACAATTTAAATCCTTAGAAAATACTTTAAAATCTAGAAAATGCCTCACATAACACCTCGGATTGCCTCGACCTCCTCACCGCCTCAGACCGCCTCGACATTCTGAGGCACATGCCTCATCAAGACCATCTGAGGCGTCCGCCTCGAGGCTAAAAAGTAGCATCTTGCACCGCCTAGACCGCCTCGAGGCTAGCCTTTTCAAACCAAGGCAGTAGCCTACAAAGATACAAATCACAGCCCGAGGAGAGAGTTTGTCACTTACAAGAGAATGAATATGGATAAAAGAGGTGCACCCAAAGATTTTACGTTGAACATGGAATAGAATCTTGTTAGGGAAGAGTAGAGAATACGGTGTTTGCTCTTCCAATATGGTGGACAGCATACATTTTATTAGGTATGTGGCTGTGAGAACAGCAACACTCCAAAAAGTAAGAGGGTTGCACTTTGAAATAGTAAAGTATGAGCCACATTAATGATATGGCAGTGCTTCCTTTCAGCCATGCCATTCTCTTGAGATGCATATGGGCATGATGTTTGGCCGATCATCCCATGCTCAGTCAGAAAAGAGCGAAGATATTGATTGCAAAAATCAAGAGCACTATCAGTACGGATAGTCTTAATATGAAAATCAAACACATTTTTCATTTCCATAAAGAAATTTTTCATAAGAGTACTGATTTCATATTTTGAATTCAAAACAAAGACTCACGAGGCCACGAAACTCAGGTGAAGTCATTAACAGCAACAAGATGGAACCTAAGTCCCGAATAATCTGGGATCCGACTAGACCCTCACACATCAAAATGTACTAAATCAAAAACATACTTGCTAACATGACCAGGACGACTTGGAAATGAACTCCTATGGTGCTTTCCAAATTGACAAGCTTCACATTGGCATGATGTGGAAACATGATTTTGAGGAAGGATTCTTCTTATGTTTGGTAGAGGCAAATGACCAAGACGCAAGTGACATGTGTAGGCAGACTCCTTGGTAGAAGTAGAAGCATGACCCTCAAAAGGAGATTGTGTCAAGTGGTATGCACCCTCTTCTTCACGGTCACGACCAATCACCTAATCCTTCAGCATATCCTGAAAAACAAGCGACATTAGATCAAAAACGATTCAACAATTAAACTCCTTAGTAACTCTAGATAAAAAAAAGACTCGTAGGAAATTCAGGACCTAGAAGAATATTATTTAATCGAATATTTGGAGCCACTTGGAGTTCCCCCTGTCCAACAAAAGGGGATAGTATGTCATCTTCCACCATAGGTGCAACCTCTCGAAGTGTAGTAAACTGATTCGTGTTGCCACTAATGTGTCGTGATGCACTCGAGTCTACCAACCAATCAAAAGAACTAGATGAACTCCTACAGGCATAGCACAATGTTGGTATAACTGAGGGAACAGTAAATGTTGCGATATCAGTAGAAGTGGTGCCCACAGTAGCTCCTGCTCCCTATGAAGACGGTTGTGATGCAACCCCATATTGGCTAAGTCGCTACATCAGATCCGCATATTCTGCCATTGATATTCCCGACGAGATATCATCATGTGTCGGGATGGTTTGATGAGCCATCGAGGGTCTTCGATACTTCCCCCAACATCGGTCTTCAGTATGGCCCATGTGACCACAAAAGGCACACGAGGATTTCCACGCCTGAAATCACGACCCAGTCCCCCGTCTCGAAAGAAAGTCCCTCGGCCTCTGCCTGAGGGTATAACCATAGTCGATGTGATCTCAACACGAGTCTCTGCTAGAATGGATATAGACAACCTGCTAAGCATGTTGAAAGCTTCTTCCATAGATGGAATCTCAAATGCATTGATCATCTATGCTCGAGCGACTTCATATATAGGGTCCAACACTCCAAGGAAGAGTCCAACCATCAATTGATTCCTGAAGGCAATCTACATTGGACACGTGTAAATAGGCATATCGGAATTCAAACTTCTTGTCGAAAAAAATTAGGCAGAGAATGACCATTTTGCTTGATTTGAGACATCCACATATGTCTGAAGGATCTTGGCATAATTCTTCTCTTCCGAGTACGTCTTGTGAAGATTGTCTCACAAGTAGTTCGGTGTCTTGTAGTGCACAATATCATTTACAATGCACGGGATGCAGCAACTCATAATCCACGCTTTGACCATAGCATTGTCCTTCTATGTTGAATTCATGTGGTCTTCCCGATTGGTTCCTCTTTGGTAATGATATGCTCCCTGTCATGGCCTTCAATCACACTCAGAAGAGACTGGGACCACAACACATAATTCATACCATCCAACTTGGTAATGGTACCAAAGACAAGATTCTTCATTTGCCCTTCGTAAGTAAATGAATCTACTACCTCGATCATATCCCACAACGTATCAAAGGACCAATTGTACAGTCACTGCAGAAGCAACCAAAATAAATCAAATAAAATCTTAAATCATGTGTTCTAGGTCATAATAACCTCTTTAAGCATCGACCACACAATCAACAAATGCGGGACAACGGTTCACTTCAAAAGGAGATTGTATAGGCAGACGCCTCTTCAAGCATCGACCACACAATCAAAAAATGCGGCGAACCTCCCAGCAGAGCTGCTCCTTCCCTCCGCGATGCATTTAATTCGGAACGGTAAATTCGGGATGAAGGTTCACCTCCGGGCCCGCTCGTCTCTTGCAGACAGATCTCTCGCACGTTTCACGTGATTTGAAGGAGGTGCAGTCATCGCCTGTGATTCGGGCGGTTTCCGACACGGATGTGCAACGACAGACATTCCATGAGTCGACACCTCTGCGCGGGTCGGAGGCGGGTCCAGCTACCGCTGGGTACCCGACCCAAGTATATCATAATCGTGTTAGCGAGAAGACCAGTGTATATCTGTAGAAGGTCTGATTTCGAATGTTCAGCCTGCTACGGATCCGGAGAGGTCTTTTGGCGTGGACTTCCACCCTCGGAAGGATACGGAGCAGGATCAGGCTGATCCGACGCATCATGAAGTTGTACCTGCGCTTGTCAAGGAGGATCTGAACCAGAAGAGCGGATCATGTAGGGTTCCTGTCACAGCAGTGCTTAAGGAGAACCTCCAAGGCTTGGAGAGGTTCAGAAGCGGAAGGCGGCCATATAGGGCAGTTGACTGGAACAGTGGAGGGTGTTGCGGGGGTTGTTGCGGCAGCAGGGGCTGACGTAGAAGAAGGGAAGATGGCGCAGATACATGCGAGAGAGGTGGGTGGGCGGCCAACCCAGGGAGTTGAGCGGAAGAGGTTTGGTGTCTGCTATGACCGGGAATCGATGGACGGGAAGAGAAAAAGGAAGAAGCTGATGAAGGGGGCTGGGCAGGGATGTTGTGGGGGAAGGAGAGCAATCGGAAGGGCCATTGTCCTCGATCGGAAGACCCAGCTTCTTCAGCCCGCTAGATCAAAGCTTCACCGAAAGTCTGGGCGTGGTACCGCCTATTAGGAAGAACAAATCCCTTTATCTATGAAGATGTTGTCGTGGAACATTCGTGGGTTGGGTCGTCCCAAGAAACGACTAGGGGTCAAGAAGCTAATTATTGATGCACAGGCGGATTTGGTGATGTTACAGGAGACAAAGCTTTCGAGGGCAGGGGGTAAGGCCTGGCGTGATATTGGGGGAGGGGGGGATTCGCGGGGCTGAAGCGTAGGGAGCGACTGGCGGGATGGAGACGAGATCACTTTGAGAGGTTGGTCGAGTGGAGAACCTGTTTTATACTCTTGGTACGGATGAGGCGGACGGCATCAACTTTACGATGACAAATATCTATGGGCCTACGGGTTCGGGGCTGCGGCAGGAGACCTTGATTGTGAACCTGACAGAGGTGGGGACTAGCAGGGAGGATGGGATATGGTTAGTCGGCGGCGATATCAACTTGACTTACGGAGGACGCCCTTCGGGCATGGGCAGCTGTGATGCGGATTCGAAAGACTTTAGGAACAGGTTCATGCTCTGGGGTTTATGATTGTGGACGCGATCGGATGAGCATACACTTGGTGAAATGCGAGGTCGAGATCAAAGTTAGACATATTTCTAATCTCAACAGAGGGGATGGATTCCTTTCCTCTATTGGGGGCATGGGCACTACCTAGGACGCACTCAGATCACACAATTATCCTATGGTCGTCGGAGGAGCAGAAGGCGTTTAGATCCTTTTTCATATTCGAGCGAGCATGGTTACTGGAGGAAGGTTTCAAGGAGGAGGTGACCTCGCGCTAGCAGGGATGGCATTTGGAGGGTTCGATAGTGGCACGTTTGGCTGGAAAGTTAGCGTTATTGAGGAAGTTCTTTCTCGAGTTTGGCTACGAGGTGAGAGCGTGGCGTAGGGCGCGGAGAGAAGAGGCTCGGGTTGAAGTAGTTCAACTGGATGGGCTAGACGACCAGGGAGGACTGAACCAGGAGGAGGAGGCGGAACGCGCAAGACTATTAGATGAACTACTTCTGGAAGATTGAAATGAAGAAGATGAATGGAGAAAGAGATCTAGGCAGAAATGGCTGCGGGAAGGAGATGCGAACACCAGGTTCTTTCATTCTGTGGCATCAGGCAGAAGAAGGAACTATATACAGAGCCTTGAGGTGGGGGGTTGAGGGTAACGGGGGAAGCTCAGTTGGGAAGTACGCTTAGGAGGCATTTTTTGGAGTTCTCAAGAAGGAAGCAAGGAGAAGGTTGGGGATGACATGGGGCAGGGGTGGAAGGTTAGCCAGAGCAGCAGGCAGCCGGGCTGGAAGCACCTTTCTCAGAGGAATAAGTAAAGAACGTGGTCTGGGGTCTGAACACGGACGGGGCACCGGGACCAGATGGTCCCGGTGTTTTTTCACAAGGAATTCTGGGACCTGCTGAAGGATAAGATTATGGGGTATTGAACGAGTTCAGGGAGGGAAATAGGCGCTTTGAGAGGGTCAACAGGGCGTTGGTGTTTCTCCTTCCGAAGAAGGAACACTCGTTACATGTGGATGATTACAGGTCAATTGCGTTGTCCAATGCAATTTACCTTATCGTGGCCAAAGATCTGGCGAATAGGCTGAGGCGAATGGAGAAGAGAAAACAAAAAAGGTGTGTTGTGGAAGATAGATTTTGCGAAAGCATACGATTGTGTGGACTGGAGGTTTCTATGGGCATCCCTGTGACGTCGTGGCTTCGGGAACGTTTGGATAGCGTGGATGAAAAGGTATGTCACGACATCTGCTTATTCTGTTCTGGTGAATGGTAGGCTTGAAGGGGGCTTTTTCCAGCCGTAGAGAGGGGTACGACAGGGATGCACCTTAGCGCCGATGTTGTTTGTCCTCGTCGCAGATGCGTTGGTGGTGTTTTTTAAGAGGGTGGTTGAGGATGGGTGGTGTGAAGGCTTCTGATTGGGGAACAACTCTATCCCGCTCTTGCAGTACGTTGATGACACAGTGATTTTCATTAACGGCTCTGAGGATGCTTACAGAAGGGCTCACCGTTTATTGGAGATTTTCAGCAGTATCTCGGGACTTCGGATTAATAGATAGAAGTCGATGATAATACATTTGGGATGGATGAGTTAGAGAGGAGCAGGGTGGCGGAGCTCGTAAGCTACCCCGTAGGTGCGCTACCCATCTCATATATGGGCCTACCTCAAGTTGCGGGCAGAATGAGGAAGACAGACTGGGATATGGTACTCAAGAGATTTGAGCAGAGATTGGCTGGATGGAAGGCGGTTACACTTTCAAAAGGGGGAAAGTTGATACTATTGAAGCATGTGTTAGCGGTCATTCCGATTTTCTTCTTTGCAATAAGGCCGATACCAGTGGGAGTTAGGAAAAAATATTGAAACTTTAATGTGGAATTTTTCCTGGTCGAATAGGAGGTAGCAAAGACGGGGCTTACACCTCGTGGGGTGGGAGGACATAACAAAACCACAAAGGAGAGGAGGTTTGGGGGCGTGGGATGTGGCATGCATGAATAAGGCGCTTCTGGCGACGTGGGTGGTTCAGATTTGGGGTGACAGATAGATTTGCATCCAGGCTGAGGCAGGAAGGGTTATCTACGACGTTACAGGATCGCTTGAGGCAGGAAGGACTGGATTTTAAGTCGTCTCTCTGGAGTGGTGTTCGTGAAATCCTTCTACAGCTAAGGTCGAAACTGCAAACTGAAGGTGGGAGACGGAACGGTTTTCGTTTCTGGCAGGACGACTGGACGAGAGAGGGTGTGCTATGCAACATATTCTCAAGGCTTTACGCGATGGCGGCAACTAAGGGGTGCACCATTAAGGAGGCTGGTGAGTTTGGGTCGTGGGTTCTACAGTTTATCGCGGATCTGTCGGACCAATGGCTGGTGGAGCTCGTGAGATTGCAGTTGGAGTTGCCTTCGCCCGACAGTATCTCTCAGGGCAGAGATCATTTCTTCTGGGAGGGGGGCAGATTCTCAACTAAGAAGGCTTACTTGGAGTTCAGAGGGAACATGGATGACATGGACCCGGACCTAGGACAAGATATAAAGATCATTCGGGCGTGTAGGATACCATGCAAAGTGAAGATTTTCCTTTGGGGCCTGTTTGGCTGCTGGGTTGGACTGGGTTGGGTTGGGATACACCGGTGTACCCCTCCTTCTGACCCTCTCAATCCTCCTCACAGTTTACTACTCACAGGGGTACAATTTACTGTTCACAGGGGTACCCCAACCCAACCCAGTCCAACCCAACAACCAAACAGACCCTTGGTGTTTGAGAAGGGGCAGATTGTGTGACAAAGCAAGAAGGGGCAGGCTGTTTGGTATTCCGGACACGCTTTGCGACAGGTTTGGCGTAGAGGTGGAGGATAAGGAACATCTGTTCTTTAGATGCTCGTCGTCGCAGCAGGTGTGGGGAGAGATCGACCCTACATGGGTGTCTTATGAGAGTATGGATGAATTCTGGAGGTCGGTGAGGTTGGTGGGAGTAACTCCACGGACGACTGCACGCTACCATTTGTTGCTATATGGGCAATATGGGGAGGAAGGAATGATCTAATTTTCAAGAACCATAGGTTTTACTCTGAAAATGTAATATCTTATTGTTCTACCCTTTATCGTTGCTGGTCCACAAGGTAATGTACGTTGACTCTCTTTTCTAATAATATAAATACAAGCATGATGCGGTGAGTCCCAACTCGGGATATCACCCTCTTCTTAATTCAAAAAAAACAAAAATAACTGCAGCAGGCTTAAGGTAGAGCAACAATACGTAAACCGATAGTCATGAGGGTGGTTGGTGGTGAGTTGGAGTGTCGTGGTGGCAATATGATAGAAGGCACTGGAGTACTTGAGTGCTAGTAGCGCAAATACTGGTAGCGTCGGGCGTTGGTAGTGGTAGCAATGGTAACGTTGGTAGCGATGGTACAGGAAGCGGTAGTGCTGGTAGCACTAGCAGTAGCAGTAGTGCTAGTATAGTACCAGTAGCAGTGGTGATGGTAGCGGTAGCGATGCTGGGTTGTGGTGATTAATGTAGGTGATGGAAGTCTGGGCGATGGAGGCCGCTGGAGATGTTGGATTTGTTGCTGCTGGAGGTGGTGGTTGTTGCTGAAGATGATAGAGGCAGATGTTGTTGAAGTATGGCGACAAAGGCAGGTAGCAGCTGGAGAAGGTGGTCGGGTGGCTAAAGATTAGGGGGTGGGGGTGGGGGTAGAGGTGCTAGGTCACAATCGACCTAGAGAGGGGGAGCCCCTCTCATGGCTCTAATACAATGTGGAATTTCTGAAAATAGGAAAAAGTTTCTTGGTGTTTCTTACTGAATAGGACTTTTATATAGAAGGGAGTCTAGGATTTACTTAAACATTTACAAACACATCCTCACACTACAAATTAATGTTCATACACCAAAAATACTTCAATAGATTCCATTCCCCACAACTTATTAGAGGAGTATTGAGAAAAAAGTTTCAATTAGAAAGGTTCCTCGACTTCATGTTTTGTACATGACATATTCCTTGAATTATGATAATCTCATAAATGCCACCCAATTTTTAAGTTTTTAAAAGGATAGGATTTTTATCAGTTGCATTGCTCTGAGATATTCCAATATCAGTTATGCCCCTCCCTTTTTTGGATTATCAGTTGTGCCTCCAAATTTTTGTCGTTCTATCACTTGTGCCCTCTGTTAGTTTAATCGTCAATGACTTGACTTAACCATGGTTTTTCATACCATGGTGTAGTTAAGAGAGGTATAATTGTCCAGACGTCTTCTTCATCTTCTTCTTCCTCAATATGCTCTTCTTCCTTTCTCTTTATAATTTCTCTCTCTTAATTACACCTTCATGCATCCATCAAATCGCTACATTTTTGCATTTTCACGGATATATCACTCGTTGCCGATCAAATAGCGAGTTTTATTGACTTTTTCAGTGAATTTTCATGAATCAATTAATCAAAATTTAGTCTTAACTAAAAAATGGTGAAAGGTTCCCTTGCTCATTCTTCATCCTCCTCTGCTCGTCAAGAAACCTTCAGCTCCTCAACAGCTCGTTCCCTTGCGAGCACCCGAAGCAGCAGCAACCCCCCCCCCCCCGCGTCACCGGCAGCGAGACATACCTTGGTGGAGGAGGAGGCGAGGCACGACGCGATAGGGGGAGGAGGGGATGTGCAGGGGCAGAGGAGACGTGCGGGGGCAACGGGAGGAGTTGTGGGCAGAGGGGTGCTGGGGGCAGGGGGAATTGCAACACGATGTGGAAATGCAAGAGCTGGAGATAATCCATCATATCAAACTTTGAAGCTTCCTTGCGATAGAGATGATCTGTAGTGTGGTGAGCCCGGACTTGCCACTCTCGTCTGATGTCGGGCCAAAATGGCCCGAGTGCTTGGTCTTGAGCTTCACTTGGAGGCCAATCACTGAACGGATCCCAATTCCCCATATTCATCATCCTTATAGCCATTGCGGGTCAGGAAGGCATCGGCGATGGCCTTGGTAAGGCAGCTCATGACAAGAAGGAGCTCGAGTTTTGATACTGCCTCAAGACCAAAGGGCAACGTCGAGTCGAACTCCCTGATATCCTCCCACAATGTAGCGATCCTAATTGCATGTCACTTGGTAGACTCCCTATGGAAACATTAACCGTTGGAGCGGATAGCATAATCAAAGGCCAAGCAGAGGTGATTATCTAAACACGTCAGGGAACCATATGATGATCGGGAACTGCAGGTCGAGACCATCAGTTCGAGGACCACTTCCTGCTTCAGATCTATCTTTAATAATTGGAGGACGTAGCTGGGAGTCATGGCAGAGGGGAGGTGTGGGGGGAAGATCAGAGGGGGGGCTGTGGGCAGAGGGGAGGTGTGGGGACGACGGGAGGAGCTGTGGGCGGAGGGGAGGTGTTGGGGCAAAGGAGAGGTGCCGGGGCGGAGCTCATGGCAGATGGGGAGGTGCGGGGTGATGGGAGGAGTTTGAGGGCAGAGAGGGAAGTGGGGCAGACAAGGGGTGTTGGGGCGGAGGGGAGGTGCCGCTGGTGGAGTTCAGTGCCGAGCGGGAGGAGCGTGGGCGGGGGGAGGAGGCATAAGGAGAGGGGAGGAGGAGGAAGAAGACGGGGGAGATGGAGGTTGAGGAGGATGAAGAGAAGGATGAGGAAGATGAAGAGGAGGGGGAGAAGGAAGAGGAAAAAGGTGATGAACTTTTCAACTCATTTTTTTAAGTTTAATTCCTGATGTGTCCCCAAAGATAACGTCCGTTTGCGTTTAGGATGGACGGCAACTAACCCGAGGGGCACAAGTGATAGAACTACAATAAGTCGGTGGTACATTTGATATTATCAAAAACGAAGGGGAATAACTGATATTGGAATATCTCGGAGGGGCAAAACTGATAAAAATCCTTTTTAAAATAGTCCTCATGGTGACACATTTCAATGGAGCCTACATCACTTCAAGATTTACACGAAGATTCAAAGTTATAGATTTTTGAAACAACAATCCCGAGTCTTGCAACTACATCACTTCAAGATTTACACGAAGATTCAAGTTACAGATTTTTGAAACAACAATGCCGAGTCTTGAAGTTTGCAGGTAAAATTTGGGAATTGGGCTGAAATCGAGATTTTTCATCCAATTTGAGTCTTTTAAAATTTTATTTGATTTCCCTAAACTGATATTCTGGAAACAAAATAATGACTGGATTAATAATGAGGCACCTGGTTCTCCCATATCATAGGAGAAACCTGTTGGGAAAATTACATGCTAGAGACAGAAAGAAAAGAGAAGACATAAAATAGGGAAAAAATATAGTACTCAACACTCCCCTCAAGATGGAGGATAGATATCAATCATGCTCAATTTGGAATAACACCTCTGGAATGGCCCTCTGGATAGAACCTTAATAAAAAAACATACGTTGCATGTTCCACTAAGCTGACGTGAGAAGTATAAATAAAAATATTCTAAATCATGTCCCGAGAGTGGTGACAATTTACCTCGATATACTTGATCTTCTCATGGAAGGCAGGAGATGGAAGCTCGGTTGTCACACTATATATGCATGGGAAAAGGTGCATCAATAGCAAGGTCAGTTAGAAATGGATCTGACCCACATCATCTCAGTGCTTCCCTACATCGTAGCTCCGTACTCCGACTCTGCACGGGATCTATCAACCACAATCTGTTTCTTGCTCTTCCATGACACCAGAGAACTTTGTATACAACAACAACAACAACAAAGCCTTTTCCCACAATTAAGTAGGGTCGGCTAACAACACCAGAGAACTCTGTATGAACATAACAAATCTTAAAATGGGTTCTTTGTCATTGGGACATCTTGCATAATCCGCATTTGCACATGTTGTAATGGTAAGAGTATCCCACAACTAAAGAGCAATCATGTGGTAGAGATGTCTTCAAATATCTAAGAATCATGTGAACGCATCTATATGTGTTTGTCTAGGCTATCCTCTTATCCACCTCCTTTGTATCATCATCATATAGCTTCATGTTGAAATCCATATGAATAGTAGCGGGTCTGCAATCTGTCATGCATGTCTCGGATAGAAGATCAGTAATGTACTTTATCTGTGTCATCACAAGACCCAACAGATTACTGGCAAACTCAAGCCCAAGGAAGTATCGTAAATCACCGAGGTTCTTGGAGATAAAATGTTGTCCAAGAAACTCCTTAGCCATACCAATACATTGCATATCATCTCCTATAATAATGATATCATCAACATAGATCAGTATAACAACAAAACCTCTCTGATTCCTCTAAACAAACAGTGAATTATCTGCAGTATATCTTGTGAAACCCTATTGCTCTATCAAGTCTGGGAGCTTCTTGAACCATGCTCTTAGACTTTGCTTAAGTCCACAGATAGTCTTATGAAGTCTGGAGACCTTCTGACACCCCCCTCATCAGCGAACCTAGGTTGTTGTTGCATGTAGAATTCCTGATGCAAATCACCATAGAGAAATGCATTCTTCACATCAAGATGAGTCAAGGACCAGTCCCGTATCACTGTCATTGTTTGAAAAAATGCACCTCAAAGCTCAAAGGCGCTTGAAGCAAAACAGAGCAGAGGAAAAGAGCCTCGAGGCAACCTCCTTCAGCCATTTGGTTGAGGCAAGCGCCTCGGATGACCGAGGCGGTCGAGGCGAGGCAAGGCGATGAGATGGGGCGAGGCGCTACTTGAGGCGTTGTGGATTTATCAAGCATTTTTTTAATAAAATACTTGGTTTTATTGGTAGTTTCAGATGTTTACAGAGGCATGTTTGTTGAGGATATATTTATACAGAATGAATGCTTAAATTTGACCTCTTTCTTATTCATATTTACCATTAACATGTCCAATTATTTCAGTGAACTCTTAATATTACACCCTAAAACATATGAATCCGCGAATCTCATATGCATGCGAATTCGAATATGCATATAAGAAAAATTTTCGGAACGGTATTGATGAATCCATGATTCTCATTCTTTATTCTTTTATTTTAGCTCTTCTTCATGTGGCAAAACATCATGTAAGTTCCTGTAAATACAATAACTTAGCATTTTGCATGCTCTTATTAATATTGCATAGTTAGCATGTTTTTGGCTAAATAAAAGAATAAAGGAAAAGAAAAAGAATGATGTATTTAGAATAAATACAGGGTAACCCAAACCCCAAGAGAAGGTCAAGCCTTGACTTGATAGCAAGAGAAAAAAAGTAGAGAGAGTTAGGCTTCACTATGTATTGTACATATTATCTGTACTTGTACATATTATTTATATATTTATTTTTAACAAAATAAAATTAAATTATTCTTTTTACACCCTTGTATATAGTTTTATTAATAATATAAAAATAAAATAAAAATCAGAAAAATAAAAGAAAAATAAAAAAATCATCAAATCCTTATATAAAAGACACGTATACATATCACAACCACTATTTATTGCATATACTTAATAATTTGTAAAAAAATAAAAATTATTTTAGACTCCTAAAATTATGTTGTAAATAAGTAAAATATAAAATAAGGGTATATGTGTAAAATGAATAAAAGAAAAAAATACATGTATATAATACATAGGTATAATATACATGTATATAATGCTATATATTGTATATACGTTATTTTATTTTCATAAAAATAATTAAAAATCAGAGAAAAATACTTTGAAAAATAAATAACAATTTTTATTTTATATGCTTTTTATTTCAAACTCATTTGATATTTGTTATTGAATTTCCAATTATTATCTACATTCTGAATTTCTGATTGGTCCACGTCAGACCGTTGACCTCAGTCAACGGTCTCTTCCAGACAGGTCGGGTTGTCTGACCTCTCGCCAGAGCCTCTTCTCCGCTTTTTGGTGCCCGACTCCAACCATCTCTTGCCCTGATTCTTCGCCTGAGCCTTCTCCTAGGATCTGTGACCCTTGCGGATCCCTAGGAAGGCGTGGATCTTCTTAGGGTTGCACGCACTCTTTCGATCTTTCCAGTCCCTGGAGAATCCTATAAAGACTCTCATCCGCTTCCACTATCGATGAGCTCGTCCCTCGCGTCCCCATTCACTCCTAGCCACCTTCATTGAAGTGACAGCCATCGGAGGAGCATCTCAGGACCGTTGGGAGCCGCCTGAAGGCTTGTAGCTCGATGTGGCTGGACCTCTGCGCCACGTGAAGCCTCTCTTGCCCGCCGCAGCAGATCGAGGCTACAACCTATCCGTTCACCTTTGCCTGAAGCTCAGGAGCTCCTCCGAACCTTCAGGTACCGCTTTCATCCATCACAGTCCCATGTTCACTCTTATCTTTCCATTTCGCTCCGTCGTCGTTCGTTGGCTCCAACCACCAGGTCTGGAGCTCATCACCTACATCCCGCCATTCAGATCGACTCGCCAGACCACCCCGCACCTCCTCACGCAGCCTAACCCCCCTAAGGCTCTACCATCGAGTCGAGATTAGGTTGGGTCTCTATCCCCCACGTTCGTCGGAGACCGAAAGCTTCGCCCCCTCACGTATCGCTTCTCTTGTTATGCAATAACGTGGACCGGAGCTTCGTCACGAGTCCCTCTGTCTCTTGCAGGTACCGGCGTGCGCAAAGGAACCCTTCTGAGATGCGTGTTGCCCCATCGGAGTAGCTCCAGGTGGAGGACCTCCGACCAGCTCATCCAACCGTTCACTTTCGCATCCGAGCCACCCTATCGACACGGAGTCGTTCAACGACTGTGTTGGACCTTTCAGGAGCCTCATCGGGAGCGTGGATTTCCTTCCACGCCCAGTTGAAGTTCATCCGGACCTTGCTCTTCCAGCCATATTCTCCACTGTTCGATCTGGAGTGGAGCCCCAGTTTTGATTTGAGCCATCCTTTGGCGTCCAGTTCTGACGCTTGGATAAGAGCTGGGCCCCTCATATGAGCCACCCGACAGCAGCCCCTGAAGATCGTTGGATCAGCTTTGCAGGTGTCATCTGACACGCACGTCCCCGACCGGATCTGAGACCGTCAGATGCTTTCCAGGGATGATCAGAACCGTCAGAAGCCACAGCGCCACGCACATGCCCCAAGGGGGATATTTTCATCTAACCCTGTATGTTTCGCTATTTCACTTTTATATATATAATAAATATTGTAGTTAAGAACTTTTGCAGTTTAGACCTTTAGTTTTATGGTGCTTGCATTTTAGTCCTGTTGAGTTGGAGTCACAAGCGTGATCACGTGATTTCTGGGTTATTTGCATATTACTGTCTGAACTTTTACGATGTTATGAAATGAATGAAAGGTTTTAATATTTGCATTTCTACCCCTGTGCGCTGAATATTGAGCATGTGCCTGATTTGATGGGGCTTTTTGCAATATCGACCCTGAGCTTTTATGTTCTGAAACTTATTATGTTTACAAAATGGTCCCTGTAAGCTGTGCTTAATTACATGTTGTGTTTAGGCTTAATAAATATTAAATTGATTCGAAAAATTGCATAAAAATTGCCATTAGCTCATGTTAGTATGCAATATTTATTGTAATTTCGTTGAGTTAATCTATTTGCACTTTATATTTTCAAAAATTCAAAAACCTATGAAAAGTGTCATGTCTAAAGTATAAAACCCATAAAAATACAAAAAATGTCTTAAAAAATCTATAAAAATTTGTGTGCATGTCTTTTATTGTCTTTTAACTCATGTGTCGTTTTTGCTTGAAAGATCCCTATAAAAACCCTAAAAATTATAAAACATTCGAAATCTTATAAAAATCATATAAAATCGAAGAAAATTCCAAATATCCATTTCCAGTTCCTGCTTATAGCTTTGTATACCTATTTTATCATAAAATTGTTGTCCAGGATCTTGGGGCACTTACAGTATTTTTAAGTTGCAATTTGGTCCTGGTTGTGCACTGTTTGATTTTTTAGCACTGTTTGATTTTTATAAAATCACAAAAACATCCGAAAAACTTATAAAAATTACCAAAAATACTTTAAAACTATAAAACCCAAAAATATTTTCTCTGCAATTTTCTAAGTATTTTTAGCTATTTTGAAAAATACAAAAAGACTGTTGTGTGTGTATTTTATCTAGTGTGCTTACTTGCCTTTATTCAAAAATTAAAAATTTGCAAAATTAAAAATAACTAAAAACTATTGTACTTCCAGAAATTAGACTACTTCGTATCATTTTAATGCTCCTTGTGTTCGACCCTAGTGGCTATACTAGGTAAATAAAAATAGCGAACCGCTTACATGTTTTGATTGATTGATTTCTCCCGAGTGGTTTATTTCTTTCTGATCGATCGATCCGATTGATTAGGGACAACGACTACATATTTTTCAACCTTAATCGATCTAGAAATATGTGCCATCAGAATGGTGTCGTAGCCGAGGAGCACGTCTTAGTAGTCTTATTTCAATTTTTGCCCATTTTTTATCTATTTGATATAATTGTTTCTAACATCTTCTCTGCTTCACTTTTCGTGCGAGGAACCGCCCAAGGACGCATCGGCTTTCTTTTGGAGGAGACCGCACCTGAGGAGGAGCAGAACAAAAAAGCATGAGAAATTAGTTATATTTCATAGATTAGTTTATTTTTCTGCAAACATTTGATTATTGTAATAACTAGACTCTTGGACACTTGTTTGGACACTTAAACTCATCGAGGTTTGTTTCGCCTAGTACAGGTGTACTCGGGGGACCTCACTGCAGTTTTCGTGTTTTGTTTTTATCTCCTTTTGTTTTATTTTGATTCACGAAGTTTTAGCTCTTAGACTTAGGACATTTGTTGATTGTGACGTAATTAGCTAAGGCCCCGCATCTAATTGCTTATCTATTCCTATAGATCGTAATTGGACCTAGCTAATAATTAATAATAAAAAGCTAACATAATCGATTGAGAGGTCACGCGCCGCTAGAGGTCGTATACAGCGCTGGCAGGATCTGTTGTGGCGAACAATGATCGACATCTGAGACCGAACTCAGGTCTCTCTCTCTGATTAGTTAGCTATTTGTTCTTTACGATTAATAGAAGTTACTTGTATAAGGTCGATTTCTTCGTACATCATTTAGATAGTTTATTTTCTGTCTTTCAATTATGCGCGGATCACCCTGCATGTAGAGTGTTGGAGTCAGGTACGCATTTCTATCTCTGCATGCATCATAGTGTTTGATCGTGCCTCGGCTTTTTCGACTTCCTCATGTGTTTTATTGGACTCAAAATAACCAAGGAAATCGAAAAAATGTGTTAGGCGTTGTTTTATTTCAGAAAATACCTAAATGAAAACAAAATAAAATTGGGACTGCTAATGCAAACTTGACCCTAAGATATACTTCATTTAAAAATCATGTTTTGGGGAGAGGCACCCCCTCATTGATTAATTTATCAATGAGAGAGTGACCCGCACACTAGGCTAGAGCCGCATCCGAACTCCTTTCAGACTACTAGACTTGTACATAATTGTTGTTCAGTGAGGATTTCACCGGGTAGCCGATAATCGATCTGGGACTTCCTTAGCAGATTGGGCAGATCGGATAGCCGGTAAACAGTCCGCACATATATTAACTGGGAAAAATTAGTTGTGAGATTCGGACCAGTTTCATGGGAGCATTGGATTCCCAACAGCTCGCTTAATCGCTCTGATATCTTGATTTTTCACCTAAATAAAAATTGACAAGATTAACGACCAATCTTTCACGGTCATCAGCTCTAGTGTCGAGTAGGTGAAAAGGGGGTTTGTCTTCTCATCTTTTTTGCATTCAGATCTCATCTTCATAAATCCCCACATCACGATGATAGGAAGGAGGTCCCTTAAGCTGTCTTTGACAGCACCGCTTTCAAGCACTCCTCTCCATTTATCTACGGCAGTTTCAGAGAGCCCAGACCCGCTCTCTGAACCTGAGTTCGCTACCACCATGTTCCCCCTCGACCACCCTTCTTCAGTCCTGAGGTGCCAGAGCAGAGGCCAGCACAGTTATATGTCCATTTGACGGCACCTGAGTTGGGGTCTTTTGCCTTTGCAGAGATCCAAGAGATGGCCAGCAGTGAGGGATGCACCGATGAGCAGCCGCAAGGATCCGCATATGTACTTGACCAGGCCGCCGTCAACAACACAATCTTAACCTCCTTGGAGACGATGCAACGCCAGATTAGAGACCAAGGAGCATTCATGGCAGAGATGCGTTGAGAGCTGACAGAGATGAGAGCCGGTAGAGTTGAATCGCAGAGACCAGCCGGTGGAGAGATACTAGCAGCTGAAGGAGGAGACGGACGATATAGTTGTTTTCTTCCATGTATGCCATCCCGCTTTTGTTTATGGGGCACATGCCTACCAACAAAAGGAGGAAATAAATCTATCATGTCTTGCTTGAATGAGCATTCTAAAGAAACTGCAGTTACATTAACCAGCCACACAGCCACGGACGATGAGACAGTTGCACAACCCACGTGCAACTCTCACCCAATGTTGGATTCAACTTTCGGAGATCCTAAGCGATTTCGAGCTACGTCCCCAGACTATTCAGCTTATGCCCAAGTTCCATGGGCTAGCCACCGAGGAGTTGCACCTCTATCTCCAGGAGTTTGAGATGATATGCAATACTGTCCACGACAGATTCGTTGACGAGGACACGATTAAGATGATCACCTTCCTGTTCTCCTTAGTTGATGGAGCAGCCTATTGGCTGAAGCATTTGGGGAGGTATGTCACCACCTAGGAGCAGCTCCGGACCTAGTACTTGAACGAAGACTATCCACTCGGCCGGACCAACTCAACGCGAGCTATGATCAACAACTTCACCATGATCCCAAACAAGCAGTTTCACGAAGAGCTCATTGACCGGTATCCACATCACGAGATATCCAAGCCCAACCTAGTTCAGAGTTTCTTTTATGGGCTGACACCGGAGCTGCAAGGGCTAGCGAACACCTCATGTGGAGGGTCCTATTCTGCCAAGGATGAGAACCAAGTCTGTACCATTTACGAGGAGATGACAGAAAATTACACGGTGATGTCCCAGACTAGAGTCTACACTCAGGGGAAGTCTCTCCCTCAGGCGATCTCATACCAGAGGATTGCACGAATCGATATCGGTCCTTTTACTTCGTCAGCAGCAGCGCAGTCCGAGTCCGCAGCTGCTGACATGGGGATCATCAGCAAGCTGCTGGACCGCATCGAGATTATCAAGAAGAAGCAGTGCCAAGGCCTTACAGAGATCGACCAGCTGGCACAGACACTGAGTGACCTGAAGACTCGGATCACGTGTCTCCAGGAGGCACAGAAAGCTCCACAGTCCCGTCTCATGTCATGGGTCGATGCCAGCAGCAGCAGGTCCACACAGCCTTCTGCCAGCAACTGCAGCACTACTCCCAGCCACCACCATCTCAAGATACTCAGATGGTGGTCTATCAGTCGGATCAGCCCCTATCGTTCTTCCCCCTCCACCTTTCGAGCAGGAGCCGTTGATGGAAGTCAATGCGATTAGGTACGACCGGTACCAACAACATCCTGGGATCAGTCGTGACCATACGGGATTCTGATTGTCCACTGGAGGCACCTCGTTCCAGCAGCAGCCTCCAACTCAGGTCGGACAGAGCAGCCAGCAACATCAGCATAACCCCATCACTCCCAATACCAGTAGCAGCACCAGCAGGATCCTCATCCCTCATACCAGGGACAGTAGTGGAGGCAGCCTTAGCAGCCTCACCGGTAGTACTCCCAGCCTCCCCCTCATTACCAGCATACTCAGCCTCATTTCCAGTGAGGCAACATGTCTGGTTCTCATGGACTTGTCTATGAGAACCCAGCCCTTGACGACCTCGTCCACGTACTTTCTGACTAGCAAGCATCCTTTCGTCGAGAGATGGACAAGTTCCGGCAGGAAATAAGGGAGATTATCAAGGGTAAGGCTGCCATACCCGCTCAGATCGAACACAACCCGAACAACCTCAAGAGGAAATCCGAGCAGGTACAGTTTACAGAGACTACCACTCCTAGTGATACTTTGGGTGATATATCTTCTTAAGTGTTTGATAATGATTTTGGGACACTTAGGAGCGGTAGGATGCCAACCGGCGGCATCTTGTCTGAGCGATGACCTCATAGAGATTCTAGAACGCCAGACGAGGAAGATAGCGGTACTAATCATGATGATGATAACGGTGGCGCTGAAGCCACCAAGGATGATGATCCAGCCGACGGTACTAGGCCGTCGTGATTCCAGATGCAGAAGGTGGTGTCGATGCCACCTTGTTAATAGATACCAGGCCAGCGAGCGGTGCTGATGCCGCTAGATCATATGTTGTAGGTAGTACTGAGACCACCAGTTTACCTTCAATTGTGTTACCTTCTCATGTATCTCAGGACAGTTCCAGAAAAATACAAAAAAAGGAAAAATTAAAAGAACAAAAATATGAATAAAGGAAAGGTTTCTATATCTCCTTCGAGTCCATATGTGTTGGATGATGATATTGGTATGGATTCTATCCCTTCACATACACAGAAGCCTCGTCTAGACCCTCATCTCTCTAAAGAGGGTCCAGTCATCCTCTTCCCTCAAGCACTCCGCTTAGCGAAGGGGAATAAACCAGAAAATCCAAAAAAGACACACAGGCTAGAGTTCAGCCAGCAAATGATAGATCGATTTCAGATACATCTGACTCTACAGGAGGCACTAGAGCGCATCCCTCTCTTTTAGAATAATTTGAGAGAGAAGACCACCATCCGTAGGAGAGAAGGAACCACAATGTAGAGACCTGTGTGCTTACTCGTACCACCTGCTTCGCCATTCAGAACCAATTACCAGTCAAGAAACCTGATGCAAGAGCTCCATATGTCAGATGTCATATCCATGAGCAGCGATTCGATCGTAACCTATTAGACAACGGCTCTTCTATTAACCTTCTTCCGACAGTCGTACTCGGCCGATTCGAGTTCGACCCTCTTCGAAAGAGCAGGACGGTCCTTCAGTTTGTTGATCGATCTGTCAAAAGGCCGAAAGGTTATTGAAGGACGTAGTCGTCATAATTCAGGGTTTGAAATTCCTCGTGGACTTTGTTGTATTGGACATGGAGATCCCTGAGTCTGTGACAGATACCCCCATCATACTAGGACGTCCATTCTTGGCCACAACCAAGGAGGTGTCTGACCATGATAGTGGGAAGATATACTTTCGCATTGAGGGAGAAAGTGTACAAATAGAGATGATCGAGGAGACCAGATCGAGAGATTAAGCCGGCTCCGAGCAATCGAGTAATACAGAGCAGATGACAGAGGCAGAGCGAGACGTCCACCAGGAGTGCGACTTTGTGATTACAGATGATGAGGCAGTTTGGTCCGATCCCGTTTCACGAGCTTTTGTCAGGCAGCAGACACTGCAGAGTTAACGATTTTGGCAGACGAGAGTTCGAAGAGCACACTCTAGGCACCAGACACATTCGAGGATGATGATTGTGGGTAGGATAGCGAAACAGAGTATATTTCATGTTCTTCTAATTCAGATCCCTCGGATTCAAGCATTGATTGGGATGGTTTCGATAATTATTTCCCTTGCATGATTCCTTCAGAACCGACAGCTAGGACGGAGAGTAAGCCAGCACAGAGTACAGAGACACCAGCAGGGTCACCTTCGTCAGATTTTCACATACAGCGAGAGTTCTCACATGCAGATCGGGTAGCCTTCACTCAGACATTCCAGAAGCTAGATTTGCCAGCTCCCAGTTGTCCAGAACTGAAGCCTTTGCTGCAGTTGATGAAGTACAGATTCCTTGCAGGTGAGCCTGAGATGTTCCCAGTCATTATCTCAGCAGATTTGACTGAAAATCAAGAAACTCAATCCACCGTCCAACTTGCAGCAATCGCGGTCTTTTTTGGGGCATGTCAGTTTCTTCCGACGATGCATTCAGGATTTCAGTCGTATTGCTCGACCGCTTACTGATCTGCTGACGAAAGACACCGAGTTCATTGTATATGATAAGTGTCTAGCGTCATTCGAGACTCTCAAAGGATTAGTTGTCGAGGCTCCTGTCCTTCAGTCACCCGATTGGTCTCTCCCATTCGAGATCATGACAGACGCTTCTGATTTTACCGTAGGGGTTGTGTTAATACAGAGGAGGGATGGTTTGTCGTATGCCATTCACTACGTTAGTCGGACTTTGGATGTCGCTCAGCGGAATTACATTATGACTGAGAAGGAAATGCTTGTTGTAGTCTTTGCTTTGGACAAGTTCAGATCGTATATTCTTGGATCTAGAGTGATGATATTCACAGATCACATTGACATTCGATACCTCATGGTAAAAAAGGATGCCAAGGTCAGATTGACCAGATAGATCCTTCTACTACAAGAGTTTGATATTGAGATTAAAGATAAGCCTGTAGTCAAGAATGTGGTGGCAGATCACCTTTCCCGTTTAGAGAAACTTGAGGATTCAGATCAAATTGTACTTATTACAGAGACCTTCCCCGACGAGGTGATCCTTGCTATCGCCTCGCTCCTATGGTACGCTGACATTGTGAACTATCTTGTCGCCAAGAAAGTTCCACAAGGTTGGCCCAGGAAACTACTTGAGACTGTCCTAGCGAAAGCCAAGTCGTATCATTGGGAGGACTCCATCCTTTATCATGAAGGAGGGGATAGCATCCGACGTCGATGCATTCCTCAGGAGGAGCACCACAGCATCCTCACATACTGCCACAAGCTTGAGGTAGGAAAACATCATTCTGTGAGGAGGATAGCACAGAAAGTGTTCCAATCTGGTCTATGGTGGCCTACCCTCTTCAAGGATTCTAATGAATTCATGAAGAGGTGTACTGATTGTTAGAGGATGGGCACTTATGGACAACGTGATATGATGCTGATGCAACCCACTCACTTCTATGAGATTTTTGACGTATGGGGCATCGATTTCAGGGGTCCATTCCCTAAGAGTCATGGATTCGAGTACAGACTGCTTGTTGTGAATTATATGAGTCGTTGGGTTGAGGACATCCCCGCCCGAACCGCAAATGCTAAGACCGTTTGCAGATTCTTGAGGAAGAATATCATTTCACGGTCCGGGGTACCTAGAGTTTTGATATCTGACGGAGGGACTCACTTTATCAACGACAAGGTAAAGGCCCTTACTAACGAGTTCAACATTGACCATCGTGTTGCCACTCCATATCACGCTCGGCCAATGGTCTTGCTGAAGTATCGAGATCAAGACTATCTTGCAGAAGGTTGTTCGTCGAAAGGATTGGTCACAGCTTTTAGACTCGGTCTTGTGGACCTACCGGACCGCCTTCAAGACACCTTTGGGTATGTCTCCCTTTCGTCTTGTTTATAGGAAGCCATGCCATTTACCTGTGGAGATCAAGCACACGTCACTATGGGCAGTCATTGAGTTATTATTGGATCCCAAGAGTATAGGAGATCAAAGAAAAGCAGAGTTGGCAGCCTTGGAGGAGTTGCCAGATACAGCCTTTTCGAGTAGCCTACAATACAATAAGAGAGTGAAGATATGGCATGATTCTCATATCAGCCATAAACAATTTGAGTTGAACCATAGAGTATGGCTATTTGATGCTAGGTTGAGATTATTTCCAGGGAAGTTGCAAAGCAAATGGAAGGGACCATACTTGGTCCGAAAGGTGCACGACAATGAGAGCATTGATATATCTGACTTGTCAACTGAATGTAACGTGACCAGGCTCCACGTGCCCGTGATTGTAACGTGACCATCTCCTCCATCATGGCGAAATGCCACTGACTGTCTCGCATAGTCTCCTGATATGTTCGAGTAATCTCTACAGTTGATAGACCCACGACAAACCTCCTAAAATCCTCCAAAAGATACCCCAAAGAGACGAGCAGCGAGAGGATATATAGCACATGTACACCTCCGCTTCCACATAGGAATGGGCACAGCAAGGTCATATACATCCTCAACAACTTGTAAACTAGCCTCTTGTGAAGGCACGTGCTCATCTTGTAAAGTAGCCTGATGAATAGACAAAACACTAGTACTATCAATAGAAACAATATGTTCAGAACGTACTTAGGGCATGCTTGATGACGGGGAAGGCTCATGAGCATGAGGGACGGTGGGAGGTCTGCGAAGGTAAAAATGTAGCAAAAAATGAGCCAACATACTGGGTGGTGGGGATGGTGGAGGAGCCACAATAGGAGATGGTGGTGAAGGTAGTTAAGGTGGTGAACGTGGTGGTGGTGGAAGAGTTGGTGGAGCTAGAAGGTGATGATGGCATATGAGGAGGCACGTAGACCTCCTCTCCGAAGTCAGACAGAGTAAACCTGTCAAATGTAGTAGAAAAATACATGACATACTCAAAATAGTCGACACAGCACTGATATAATACCTCCATCTGACTGGATCAAAATAATGGTACCTTTTCTAGGTCCAAGGGTAGCCAACAAAGACGTACTTGACGGCTCTAGGAGAGAGCATGTCACAACCAGGAGTCAGGTGGTGCATGAGTGCCACAGAGCCGAAGATACAGGATGTAAGGGAGAACAAGTCATTCTCGAGAAACGCAAAAGAGAAAGGAATATTTTCTCCTAAAATCGAGGACGGCATACGATTCACCAAGTAACAAACAGTGAACTGAAAACCGCATCACCGCGGAAAGAATGGAGAGCACGACTCTGAATCAGGAGGGTCCTAGTCACATCAAGCAAATGAAGATATTTGCAATCAGCAACACCGTTCTGTTGAGAAGTATAAGCACACGAGGTCTGATGTATGATGCCAATAGGCCTGAAGAAGTCAGAAAGATGTAAAGTGCAGAACTACAAGAAATTGTCAAAGCGAACATACTTAGCATAGGTGGACTGAGAGAATATCTGTGGAGGATATGACACAATTTCATCATATGAAGGTGAGCAAAACATAAATGCCATATATACAAAGAGATCGATCTAATAGGAATGGAAGAAGCACCGGTATATGAAGACTGGACTAGTCTGTAGAGACTCCCTTACTCACGACCACATCCAATCACCCTGTGTTAGAAAATAAAGAATACGGAAGCTTGATCAGAGAAAAAGAAATAAACGTCGAAGAACACAGAATTTTAACGTGGAACCCTACTTCCTCAGGAACGGGAAACCACGAGAGAACGTCTCAAAGGGCTGATGTATTCATTGCACTTTCTCATCTGATACAGGAGGTCTGGAGCTTCTTATATAGCCTCCACAGACCCTCCAAGTCCCACCACTGATAAATGTGGGACTAAACACTGAATGAGGTAAATGGATCCTGAAGAAATCTATTTACCCATCTATTACCCATCTATACAAGTCTAACGCATATACTCCAACACTCCGCCTCAAGCAGAAGCATGCAATGCTCAGCTTGGACAAATATAAAGAAATTACTCAAACTCACAATACAAGACACTACAGACAATATCAACTCAACACAAACACAACTATCGATTGTTGTCGAGGACGTTGCTTCTCATGTCGTGCAGGTGAGGAGGGACAAACGAGCTGGAGTGTGAGTCGAACTGAATCTCCTCGTCGAAGAGCATGTGCTATGTACCACGCATGTCAGAGTCACTGCAATTGAAAATGTGTCTCCACCTGGAGAACTCTGGCCCGCCACATCATGTGGACAACTGCTCCATCTCTGAAAGGGTTGAACTGAAAAAGCTGTGGAGACATCCTCGTCGGAGTCCACGGTCGTTGGAGAATGAAGTCTGAAAAGTCTCCTCGTCGGAGAACTGGGTCTCTCCCATACTAGCTCAGAGAATGGGATCTCTACTCTAGAGTCCCTATGAAACCACATGAAAACCCTATCCCATATGGCATAGGGAATGGGATCTCTATTTTGTAGTCCCAATGGAACACATGAAAACTCTGAGATCAAACCAAAAATGGGGACCACAAAACCGATGATCGCAAACACCTTCGAATCAAACAAAGACTCGGAACCAATCGAGTATGAAATCTAAACTGTAGGTCTGAAAATCTGGTTGGCCTGGAGAATCTGAATCCGACCTATAACTCTATACAATACTCCCCCTTTCTTACATACGTGTCGGAAAACAATGGCATCGATAAAGTTGGGAGAAGACAAGAAAATGGAGAAAAACATCACAGATATATTACATCATTTTTTCTTCAGCTTTTGTTTTAATTTTTTTCAAATCATTTTTTTCTCGGCTAATTCATTTCATTTTTTAATAGCCATCACATTTAAAAAAAATAAGCCGTTCATCATCATTTTTTTCTCGGCTTTTCATTTTTCCTTTAGTTCTCGCGTACGGCTTTTCTTTTGTACACGCGTTCTTTTTCAAAAAAAATGCATTTTTTAAATTGATCCCAATTGGACCCAAAATACAAAGCACCCCCCTCCTTTTTCTCTCTTTCATTCGATCCACTTGGGCCCCTACAATGAAAAAATTTTATAAAATTCCAGCCCGCTTGGGCTCTTTATTTAGGGTTCCCACTTGAGAACCTCCTTTCTTCAAGAGACCCGACCCCGATGGGGGTTTCCCCTGCCGTCGGATGGGATTTCTGGAGGTGCACCTCGCCTGGAAAGTCGCCCCCAACATCACCTGGGTTGTTGGATGTACGTGGAAGTATGCAAGGGGTTGTGCATGGACAGCTTAGATTGCGAGGAGGGTCTAATGAGGCAGTACCTTGTCGCTTGTTGGAGGGAGGGCGCTAGGAGGGGCAGCGTGATGAGGCTCCCGCCGCTGGAGCGCCACCGATGACACTTGTGCGATGAGGAAGAGGTTCCGCCTGGAGCAGATGTTGCGTCTAGACATGGAGGAGAGGTACAACGCCGCCGCCTGCAGCGGGGTCTCCGCCTTGAGCTCGTGTGGCGATGTTGGCCTGAGGCATGCGCGGGGGTGGCTTCTCCTGGAGCAGATGCAACACCTCCTGGGTGATGCAGCACTGCCTAGGATGTGCGATGGAGGAGGGTGCTCGCCTGCGTGTCTAGAGGAGATGCGAAGGAATTAGGGTTCCTGGAGGAGTATGCGTCGCTTGAGCATCGCCACTGGAAGATTGTGGGAGAGAGGGCTCACACGAATACTCGCGATTAGGGCTCATGGAGAACCCTTCAGTGCTGAAGATGCAAAAAAATTAGGGTTCAAGAAATTGAACCCCATATATGTAACTATATGACGGACACGAACTTGAATCGAATAATAAATCCACAGGAATCGATCTCCCAGAAACTTGTGACGGCTGAAAACTTGATTTAGAACTCTTGAACAAAACTCAAACAAATTACAGAAAACTGAACCCGATAAAAAATCCCAAAAATGACTTGCTCTGATACCATGTTAGAAAATAAAGAATGCCGAAGCTTGATCTGAGAAAAAGAAATAAACGTTGAAGAACACGGGAATTTAATGTGGACCCTACTCTCTAAGGAGCGGGATAAACCATGGGAGAATGCCTCAAAGGGTTGATGTGTCCATTGCACTTTCTCATCTGATACAGGTCTGGGGCTTCTTATATAGCCTTCACAGACCCTTCAAGTCCCACCACTGGTAGATGTAGCACTAAACATTGGATGAGGTAAATGGATCTCTTTCCATTTACCCATCTATACAAGTCTGACGCATATACTCCAACACCCTGCCCATGAGCATATTCTGAAACACAAGAGAAGAGGGGTCAAAATGGCAAAACAATGCAAGTCTTAGAGATTTGACTAATAGACAATAAAATCATTGAAAAATCTGGTGCATGTAGCACAATCTGCAAGTGCATAGACGGTGTCAAACAGACCTCCCCCGATCTTGTAACAGGGGAATGAGTGCCATGCAATGACAAATGATCTGCCCAGAGTAACAAATCCGTAACAAGTAAATTGAGCTATGTTCCCACATAAATGGTAGGATGTACCATAATCCATGATCTAATGTGTCGTATATGCCTTGCAACATCTGACAAGTGCATAGGCTGTACTAGAGGAGCTAGAGGAGGCTTTAGCAACAGGTGCAATATCAGACAGGCTTGTAGGAGCTCTAGTCATGCCGACAGCATGAGTCATTATCTCCCTCAGACGGGAGACAATATCCTCTCATATCTAATCTATAGTAGGAGTAGAAGTGGCAGTGGGCTCAGCCTGTCTAGCCAGATGAGCAGGCGCAGGATATACGTGCTTTTGATAGCATGTATCCTCAGAATGTCTAAACCGATGACAATAGGTCATGGACCATGTTGACGTCCGCCTCCTCTGCCATGTTTCACATCCTCAGAATTGAGAAGTACCTCCCCAGCCGCGAGTTGCAGCCATCGTAGAGGTCTGTATAGTGGAAGTGGATGGGACTATAATCCTTCTAAGATGGTTGTAGGCTTACTCCATAGAAGGAATAGATACACCCGTGAGAGGCTGGGTGTGTGCTGCCTCATACTCAAGGTCTAGGGCAGCTAGAAAAACTCCAACCATCGTGGCGTTCATGTATGACATCTGCTGCTCCGTAGATGTAGTAATTGGCATGAAGCTGTGAAGCTTCTTGAACATGCCACGAAGCGAGGAATAGAAGTTGTGTTGAGGACAAACATTATGTTTGGTCGTGAAAATGACATACTGCAACTGAATGATCTTAGCATCATTCTTCACATGTCTATATGCGGCTGCGAGGATATCCCACATGGCATTGGCAGTGGGTTGATTAATAATATCATTGGTTATTTCTTTGATGAAAGTCTCCAAGAGCCAAATGCATGCATATGTGTCATCCTTCTTCCATGAAACATTCTCCCCAATCTTATCCATCGGCTCTGGCTACATCAGAATGTGTCCTTACTGCTACATTGCATCAGGGTCAAAAACGATATGAACCAGAACTCATAATTGGCCCTATCCATCTTCATGATGTGCACCGTGTCCTTGAAAGCATCAAACAAAGAAAAACATCACTCTTGTTGTCTAACGTGATGATAAGAGGACCTAAACGGAATTTAAATGGGGTTGTAGACCCATCTAAATGAGTCTACCCGAACATGTAGGGGATTGTTGTATGTGTAGACTCATACAATTGTTTCCATCAACTGAGGGGTTGCTCTAGGGTGCGTGAAAGAAGCCCAAGGTTTGATTTTACAAAATATGACCCAAAATCATGCCATTTGGTGATGAAATCAAGCCTCTATGGCTGCAAAAGGTGACGCCTAGGGTTTACTCACGACAGTAGGTGTTGTAAATGCATCCTACAGTGAATGGCAGCGAGGGATGCCGTAGGTCCTAAAGGCACTGGCTGAGACCACCGACGGCTAGTGGAGTGCGGGCTGGAAGCATCGACACAGGTGCTCGGGGGGTGGGGGACAGCAATTTGGGGGTGTCGAGGTGGTAAGAGGCGATACCGAGGGTAGCCTCGCGGTGGTGCAAGGTTGGGGGAGGGTGCTTGGAAGGGATTACGACACGGGGTACAAGAACTTTGGTTTAGGACCATCGGTCTAATACCATGTGGGAACAAAATAATGACTTGATTGATAATGAGGCCATAGGGTTCTTTTATATAAGAGAAACATGTTGGGCAAACTATATACTAGAGACGCAAAGAAAAGTAAATACATAAAAAGAGGATAAGAGTATAGAGTTTTCAACAAATATCAATTAAGATGTCTAATAATAATATGGATAACTTAGTTATTTATAATAGAAGTCTTTTAGGAGTTAACTAAGAATAAATTAAGATTTATATAATTCTATTTAGCTTTATTAAATTTTATTAGTAAACGAAAGGAATCAATCCCACGAAAACATCTTAAAACAACACAAATCAATATATGAAAGCATCCCGTCATATCTATAACCGTGTAACAATCTGAAAAGAAGTCTATCCTAGAACTTAAAGTTAAAAGTAGGATAAACAAACCAGCTAGATAACAATATAAAAAAGATTAGATTCACAAAATGATAATATTTCCTGGTAACAACCTAAAGAGGTGATACTTGTTCTTCATCTCATCCTCGACCTCCCAAGTACCCTCCTCGGACCACTAAATGCTCTACAAGACCTTCACTATAGGAATCATCTTGTTCACCAGTTGTTGCTCCTTACAATTGTGAATCTACACTAACTCCTCAAAATACTTCTAGAGGTAATCACATGGGTTGGGATGCGCACGTACTTTCTTGAGCTAGAATTTCCGAAACCATCATGTACAACGGAAAAATTATGCGATGAAGCCAACCGATATGCTAAATTCATGAGCCTCTTCACTATTTAAAACGTTCTAATGCATCTCAAGACCAGCTTGACCTTGACTCTAAAATCTATGTATGTCCATCAGAGATGCTCGTAGAAACATGGACTTAAAGACCTAGAAACCTATCTCATGCCTCCGATGATTCACATAACTCTCCTGCATGGTCTAAGCATCCCTTATCCTTCGAAGGATAGTCTTCATGATCCTATTAGACTTATCCAACCCCTCTGATAGGTACCAATGCTTCTTGACCCAACCAATCAAGGTGGGGCATCCCCATCCATACAATGCCTCAAATAGCAACATGACAATGCCAGAATAGAAGTTGCTAGTGAAGGAGAATTCCACCAAGAGAATGTGACCTATCCAAGATTCCTTCCATTGAAATACATCGCGCCTCAAGAGATCACATAATGTAAGAATGGTACAGTAGCTCTAACAATCAATTTTGAAGTGACAAGGTGTATTGATGTTAAGAGTACAACCCTAACCCTTGAGAGGATTCCGTCAAAATCTATTAGTGAATTGTGACCATATCAAAAACAATGTCTCAAGGCACTCTATGTAGCTCCTACATCCGTCAAATAAATCCTTGCCAGTTGCGATTCCACATACCTATACTTGACTAAATAAAATATGCAGACTTGGTCAGTTAGCCCATATAACTCAAATCGACTCGAACCCTTTGTTTGGGGAAAGCCGCCCACAAGTTCCATGGCACTACTCTCCCATTTCCACTCAAGAATGGAAAGAGGCTTCAACAACCTTTGGAGATGATGGTGCTTAACCTTTACCTGTTGACATGTAAATCAAGGACCCATAAAGTCAACCATTCTCTCCTTCATCGTCCGTCACTAGATGTTCTACCTCAGATCTTAGTACATCTTTGTTCTTTATACTACCAGGATACACGGTCAATATCAACTAATGTGCTTCTCATTGCAACTCCTCTCTCAGTGCAATTGCAGGTACACATAATAAACTGCCATTTCTCAGGACTCCATCAAAGTGAACAAACTTCCCAAACCAGCAAAAACTTGATATCAAATGTCGAACAACTCTCGTCACCCATTTGTGATCTTTAATCTCTGATAACAACACAGGTGTATCCATAATCAAAGCAGTAACTACACTGAAGAAATTTTGAAATAGCCTCCACTCACAGAAGTCAAATAGCCCCCACTCACAGAAGTCAATTATCACCATCTAACAACTATGGGTACTTGGACTAAAGATACATGGTTCAATTAACCAGCAACAATGGTGGCCTTTCTTTGGTGAAAGTTGATCGTACATTGTAGTCCTTCGGAAGCTCTAGCCAATGTCCATGTCTAATGGTTAATGCATTTTGATCAAACACGTACTTCAAACTCTAATGGTCTAAGGAAGTGACACCATGTCTTCATGACAAACACAATCGTAACAAGTTCCAAACATGGTTGAAATAATTTTTCTAAGGACTTAGTTCTCGAGAAGCATAGGCAATCAAATGTCTATTTTGTAATGAAGATATTCGAGTCCTTTATGTGATGCAGCAGTATAGACCATGAAACACCTTGATCCAGGCAGGATAGCTAACACGTGTGGAGAAACCAACTTCTCCTTAAGCAACTTGAAACTCTAATTATAATCTCTCAAAAAATCTGATTGTAATTGTCGATCCAGAACATCATCCATGGTGAGATGGGTTAGTGGTAGAGGTAACTTTGAGAAATCTTCCATAAAGAGACGATAATAATTGGAAAACGCAAAAGATCTTAATCTCAGGTCTAAGGATATTCCTACCTCAGAACGGCTTCAACTTTAGATGAAGCAATAGATATTCCATCGTTATAAATCGGATTATCGAGGAATGTGTTGTGCCAACCAGAATTCACATTTGTTAAACTAGATAAAGAGATGGCGTTGCCTCACATGATCCAACACCAGTATGAGATTATACTCATGCTAGGCCGGATCTCGAGAATAAATCTAAACATCATTGATGAAACTATGAAGAAATGATCAAGAAATGACCGAAAAATCATGTGCATTCAGTTTGTGAAAATTGCAAGTCCGTTTCTACACAAAAGACATCACTAAAAACTCATAATGATCATATCATGTTTTAAATGCACTCTTGGGAATCTGGAGATACAAGACCTGAATTCAATCTTGGAAAAAAATTAGACCCCTACAACTAACCGAAAAGATTGTCGATCCCTAGCAACAAATATTATTCTTAATCGCTACATTGTTCAGTTGTCAGTAATTGATGTAAATGTGCATCAATATGTTGTACTTCACAAAAAGACCAAAACTCCCCAAGGAGAAAAACTAGAGACTATGTATCCCTTCTCCAACCTTTCTTGGAGTTGAGTTAACAATTCTTGTAGTTTGTAAGTGACGTCTCGTATAGGGTCATCGAAGCAAGTCGGACAACTCTTCTGAAATGACATCCAGCTCTAACCGGTACCTATATTGTTGAGATATTTATATCTCATTATCTTAATTTTGTAATTTTGTATTTCTTCTATTTACTTTATATAATTTTCCCTTAGAGCTTTTCTCCTATATAAGAGAGCTCTAGGGCTACGATGAAAGCAACTTTTCATTTCCACATCTTTCCACATGGTATCAGAGCGACGGTCCTAGACCGGAGCCTGTGCCTTAGAAATCCCACCCCACCTAAACCCTAGTGTCCTCGGGTCGCCGTCGTCGTTGTACAAGTCCCCCTCCAACAGGCCATTGCCACTGCTGCGAGATCAGTTGCCGCTGCACCTTCTTCTGTGTCGCAGGTCGCCGCCACTGTCACCAGCGGTTGTCGCCACCCAAGCTACCGCCATTGGAGCCCAGACTGTCGTCTACGTGGTTGTCGCATCCACCCTCGAAAGTTCATAGGAATCAGTGTCTCATTAGGGATGTCTATGGGTCTCTAAGGTGTGATTTGATTATTTAAAGATCACCCTAGTTACCAAAAGGGAAGCTCTGATGGATGGAAGATGTTGTGTTATGAGTCCACACCCACAACGATCTTCCCATGTGTCAGTGTAGACGCAGGTCTTACAAGTTGTAGATCCAATCTTGGAGATTGTTGTCAACATGTCAGACAACAAAGCAAATGTTTCATCCATGGGCAAGGTTGTAAAAGTCGTCCGACTGGCCCGACTAGTAGGTCCGACTAGTCTAGTCAGTGGGGTAGCCGACCGAGTACCGACTAATTCCGACTAGGTACACTAGTCGACCAATTTTTTACTTGGAGATACCATATTCTTATATGTTTTGTTTTTTTATAAGCAAACTTATTATAATATGCTCAGTGTTTTATTTAAATTCAATTACTTTTTTATTTTATTATGATAGTATAAAATGTACAAAATCTATGTAAATATATGTATAAAAATGAGTTATATATTTAAAATAATCATAAAATTCAAAGCCAGTTAAAGTCTGACTAAATCCGATTAGTCGTCCGACTACCGATTAATCCTTAGTCGGTGACCCAACCGACCGAGTACCGACTACCGACTTTTGCAACCTTGGCTGACGTTACTTTCTTTGAGTCTGATGCAGCGTGGAACAGAAATATAGGGCTGCATATTTATTTAATTTTATATGTTAATTTTATCTACATTTATTTGAGTCCTTGCATTTTATTTAAATAGCGAGATCGCGTGTGATCTCTAAATTAGTAATCAATTTTAAATTTGAATTTCAAATTAGCCGGTTAGAGTCAAATTAGGATAATTAGTTTGAATTTGAATTTGAGTCTATTTTTGTAACCTCATTCCTCCTATATAAAGGGATGATAGGCTATGGTGTTAGACAGTTCAGTATTTATAAAATTCAAGATTTTATCTCCCTCTACCTCTCTCTTCTCCCTGGCCGTGGTCTACACGCCTTCTCCTCCCCATCCCCTCGTGTTCCTAACGAGTTCTCTTCTCAACCCCTCCATTTCTTCTACCACCGAAAATCAACCATTCAAATATTTATTTTTCGTCGACGCGCAATAATCATGTTTGCATCAATTGGTATCAGAGCATGGCCTACAGATCGTCCTCACGATCTAACGATCCGTCCAGACGTTCGCGCCGACACGCGATGAAAGACTATCTTGTGTTGGAGTGGAAACAACAAGCCGAAAAAAGCCTACAACCAGGACATGGACGCACGGCGTAAGTTCCAAATTGCCCAGGCCAAATGTCGAGTTCTAGTGGCTGAATTCCAAGTTATGTGCACCGTCCTATCAAAGTTGTCCACTACCGAAGCCGTTATCCAGACTTGTGAGGAAGAAAAACTCGTCGACAACGACGAAATGCTCGCAGTCCGGGCCGCTTCGGATCAGCCACCATCGACAATATCGCCCCTGACAACAGTTCCAGCCCCGCTGCAGCCCAGCCTTGTCATCTCCGCACCCTCGGGTCCCCTTCTCGCAGCACCTGCGACCCCAGTCCAGCCCCCAGCCCCGCCGACGCCTACCCCGACCTCCCCGACCCTCGCCGCACCGCCCAGTCCGCCGCCACCCGCACCTCCACGGCGAACCCCCCTGCCCCCCACCCTCTCCTCCCGCCTCACCGACACTCCTATTCCATTCCTCCAGCACCCTCCAGGTCCCCATCCTCCCCCTTGCCATCCCACACCGCGCATACCAACTTCACGCGCCTCCCCTCCATCTCGGCCTTGCAACGGCGACACCCCCTCTTCCTTTTCCCCTTCTGCCACCTTCGTACCACCTGCGGAGCACCCCCCCCCTTTAATACCTCCCCCTCCCTGCCGCCTCTCCCCGCAATCCTCATTCCTTTCCTCGCCGCCTCGGCCCCCATACCACCTTCTCCGCCTCGCCCCCTCCTGCGGTCACCCGGCCGTCTACGCTGCCACCCCTACTGCCACCAAGCACCATTGTTGTAAAAATCCCCCAACTGGCCGACTAATAGGTCCGACTAGTCTAGTCAGTGAGGTGGCCGACGAGTACTAACTAATTCCCACTTAAGGCCAACTACTCGATCGATTTTTGCTTGAAAATACCTTTTATTTTTTATTTTTTAAAGCAAACTTATTCTAATATGCTTAATGTTTTATTTAAATTCAATTTCTTCTTTTGTTTCATTATGATAACATAAAAAATGTACAAATCTATGTAAATACATAAGAATATGCATACAAAAATGATTTATATATTTAAAATAATTAAATATTCAAAATCGATTAAAGCCCGACTAAATCCAATTAGTCGTACGACTGCAGATTAATCCTTAGTCAGTGACCAACCGACCGAGTACCGCCTACCGATTTTTGCAACCTTGTCCATGGGTGCCTTCAAAGGTCCAGCACCCATCGTCAAGATGGATGGAACAAACTATGAACCTTGGGCCATGCAGTTCATGAGCCTAATGCAGTGAAATGGCAAGAAGCACATCCTCACGAAGGAGGAGCCAAGTGAGAAGACTGGGGTCAATGCCTCATGGGAGGCAACGATGCATATGCACGTGTATGGCTATCTGAGACTGTGCCAACGGATATAGCTAATGATATACTGAATCAGCCTACTGCAAAGGCTATGTAGGACATTCTCACCGCTACGTACTCTCCAGCGAAAAACGAGTCGAAGATGCTGCAACTTTAGCACGATATCTTCACTTCGAAGCAAAATGGCCGTCCACTCCATACGCTTTACACTTCTTTAAGGTGTATGTTGAGAAGCTCCATGGTTACATTCCCTTGACTACCACACCAGAGCAGCTCAAGACATATAGAGACTCCGTGATGACTGGAGCTTTCTTAACAGCTCTGGACGCTAAGTACGATGCTACTCGAGCCCAAATTCTTATTGATACTACCATACCTCCAATGGAGGAGGCATACTGCAGATTAAGCAAGCTATCTATATCCCCTTGTGGTATTCAGCAGTCTCAGACCTCTTCAGCTATGGTTGCATCTCGTGGTAGGGGGAGCTCTGTGTAGTACCGCAGTCATAGTAACCGTGGCAGGGGAGGGGGTACTCGACCCCATCAGTCGTGCATCAACTGTCATAGGTCAGGCCACTCTGAGGAAATATGCTACTCTAAGCATGGGTTTCCCGCTTCAGCATGGGTTGCAGAACAGACTCAGCAGGTTGGGAATCCATCACCTGCACATTATCAGAGATTCGATGATCTTGTAGAGTCAAATCACCAAGGATTTACATTGTCGTGCCATTTTTTACCCTTCTGCTCCTGTGTTTCAAGACATTCTTACAGGCAGGGTGATTGAATCTAGCCGTGAGCAAGGAAGTCTCTACAGATTGGTACAATCTCCTTATGTTGGTGCTTCTTCTCTTCGCACTGGAACCGCTTCTCCCCTATGTGTGGCATCTTCGGTCGGTCATCTTCCTCTGCAAAAGTTGTGTCATGTTCTTCCACAGATTTCTCATCGCTCTACTTTTCAGTGCGAGGCCTGCCAGCTTGGAAAGCATCGTCAGTCCACTTTCCAGACTCGTTGGGGTCGAAGTAGTCATAGTCTTTTTGAACTAATTCATTTTGATATTTGGGTCCAAGACGTGTCCTAGACCATCAGGGGCATAGGTTTTATCTTGTTGTTGTCGATGAATTATCAAGATTGTCTTGAGTCTATCTTCTTAAGAACAAGCCTGATGTTAGTTCTGTTATTCAGTCTTTTATTAATGAAATAAGGAATGTTCTCTCTGTAAATGTCAAGTATATACGTTCAGATAATGCGCTAGAATTTTGCAGTGCTCATCTTTCTCATTTTCTTAGAGCCTATGGTATTGTGCATCAGACATCTTGTGCTTATACGTCACAACAGAATGGGGTGGTTGAACGAAAACCCTGTCATCTTTTGGATGTTAATAGGACTCTATTGATCCAGAGTCATGCTCCTCATTCGTACTGGGGGGACACGGTTTTAACTGTTTGCTACCCGGTGAATCGCATGCCTTCATCGGTCCTGGGGGAGAAGATCTCGTTCTCGATTGTGTTTCCCAAGACAGATCTTTTCTCTCTTACGCCTTATGTTTTCGGGTTTGTTGCTTTTGTTCATCAGATGTCTCCATGTCTTGACAAGCTCTCTCCTAAAGCTGTCAAGTGCGTGTTTGTTGGGTATTCCAAGACCCAAAAGGGATACCGTTGCTTTGACCTTGTTCGAGGGAGGTACTATGTTAGTGCAGATGTCACCTTCTTTAAGTCTATTATGTATTTTTCTCCTACATGTGACAAGCTCATTCCTTCGGAGAATGGAGAAGAGGTATATATGCCTCTACCTCTGATTTCGTCTACTCCATGCTCCGCTACACCTCCTACACCACCACCTCCCCCTCCACCACCACCAACACCTTCTCCACCGCCTTCTCCACCGAATGCCACACCTACCTTCTTTCTGCAGGTTTACCAGCGCCGACCGCTCATGTGTCTCCCACATCATCTAGCACGCCCCAGGTATGTTCTGAGAATTTGAGTTCGACTAATGGCACTGGTGATTTGCGTGTGCAGATTAAGGTGCAGGATGTCTTAAATGATCCAGTTTCACCTTCTGAGGAAGCTGAGGACATGGATGGTCCTACTGCCTTAATGAAGAAGAGGCGTACATGCACTATGTATCCTCTTATTTCCCATGTTTGCCTGGAACGACTCTTAGAGGATGTTCAAAGGTTTGTTGTGGGTCCTGTCAGTCGTGGAGATACCAAGGTCCTATCAGGAGGCATAGCGGAGCAGTCAGTGGTGTCTGGCTATGGCGGAGGAGATGGCAGCGTTACAGTCTCGTGGCACATGGAGCGTTGTACATGCTCCCCCTCATGCATCCGTTGTTGGCAACAAATGGGTGTTTACAATGAAACATCGTGCAGATGGTACTATGGATATGTACAAAGTCAGATTGGTAGCTCGTGTGTTCACCCAAACCTATGGGATAGGTTATCAAGATACCTTTTCTCCAGTTGCGCGTCATTCTACGCTGTGGATTCTTATTGTTGTTGTGGTTTGAGATTGGTCGTTTTTCCAATTAGATGTGAAAAATGCATTTTTATATGGAGACTTGCAGGAGGAACTCTACATGCAGCAGCCACCCGGATTTGCTGCTGAGGGGGAGTCTCGTAGGGTGTGCAGACTTTACGAGGCCATATATGGCCTTAAGCAGAGTCTGAGGGATTGGTTTCAGAAGCCCTCATAGTTTATTTAACAACAGGGGTTTGTCAGATCTACTGCAGATCATTCTCTTTTTGTTAGGAGAACGCAGATAGGTATCGTTGATATTCTAGTCTATGATGATGACATTATTGTTACATGCAGCGACGAACAAGGCATTCAGGCAGCCAAGGATTTCCTTGGACAACAATTTGTGACCAAAGACCTTGGCAAGCTGCGTTACTTTCTTGGCCATGAGTTTGCAAGAAATCAGCCATGCAGATTCATATGGATGCAGTTAACATGATCTTGAGGTATTTGAAGTCTTCTCCAGGTGCAGGACTTCTGTTCAGAAGAGATATGTCTCCCACAGTTACTGGATGTGCGGATGCATATTATGTTGGGTGCCCCACGGACAGGAAGTCCACTTCAACTTTCACTGTTTTGTTGGTAGCTCGTTAGTTTCATGGAAGAATAAGAAACAGACGGTTGTGGCTAAATCTAGCGTTGAATCAGAGTATAGAGCCATGGCCCAAGGGAGCACGGAAATGATGTGGGTCAAGTCCGCCCTAACTAACCTAACTATTGAGGTGCCTCTTCCTATGCACCTCAAATGCGATAACCAAGCCGTTTTATTCATAGCTAATAATCCAGTCTTCCATGAAAGAATAAAGCACATCGAAGTAGACTACCATTACACTCGCGATCTCATCCAGAAGGGACTTACTTTCACCTCTCATGTTGCTTCAGGGGACCAGATTGCAGATATGTTTACTAAAGCTCTCGCGAGGGGTTCTTTTTATCGTTGTTCCAAGTTGAGCATGATAGACATATATGCTCCAGCATGAGGGGGAGTGTTGAGATATTTATATCTCAATATCTTTATTTTGTAATTTCTTATTTCTTCAGTTTACTTTGCATAAATTTCCCTTAGAGCTTTTCTCCTATATAAGACAGCTCTAGGGCTATGATGAATGTAACTTTTCATTTCCACATCTTTCCACGTATACTAATGTCTTCTTTAATTTCTCATCATTTGAAATGATATAGGCTAAGTAGGCATCGCATCCCACGTCCAGCATCTTCTCAACGAGATGCACATGAATGCACAGGGATTGCTTTCTTTTTTTTGAATAAGAAGTCGGGGGAGCCCTCCCAAGGCGGGAATTACCACACCACAGCATTCATTAATAAAGGAGAAGGTACATCAGTTTGATATCCAGAGATTGTATAAAGCATTACATATTGCAAGAGCATTTTCAGAGTAAAACCGCTGCCCCTTGAAGATGGTATCGTTCCTACCAAGCAAAATAGCCCAGAGCGCGGCAAAAGGCTTGGAGACATCATCTGAAGATCCAAGTCCGACCGCCCGAATCGATCTCCAAAAGTGAACCGCATCGGATGCCCAGACCCACGAATGCCCCAAAGAATCCCAAACCTTTGCAGAAGACCTGCATCCAAAGAAAATGTGGTCTGCATCCTCTATCTCGTCCTCGCATCTGTCGCACTTTAAATCCGTCCCACCCAGAATTCTGCCCCTTCTCACTTTATCACAAATACGATCTCTCCTCAGGCATCAAAGAAAGACCTTAACCCGAGTAGGTATCTTAGCCGCCCAAATCACCTTCAAGTCCGTACATAGGTCTTCGTCGCACTCCGCCATACCACCACTCAGCTTCCGATACGCATTCTTCACCGAGAACTTACCATCAGCCCACACAAAATGGTCCGGGTTGCCCAACATCTCCCCAACAGGGGGAATCTCCGACAGCATCCGCAAATAATCGTCCAACCCCTGATCCGAGAGAGCCGCAAGGAACCTCGGTGCCCACGACCCAGAGTCGACGACCTCCGCCACCTGCGCCCCCCTGTCCATGGCTAATGCCATCAACCTCGGAAAGCAGTAGGCCAAAGCCCCCTCCCCCGTCCAGTCATCCAACCAAAAATGGAACCGGAGGCCATCCCCCAACTTCGGCCTAAGAAGAGGCCAGAGCCCCGGAATCACGGCACGGATCCCACTCCACAAGGAAGACTCATGACGTTTCCTCACTGCCACCAACTCCCCTGTGACACCATATATCTTTCTCAGCAACTGCAAAACCGACGTATCGGACGGACCCCAGATGCGCGCCACCCATTTGGCTAACAAGGCTTTGTTCATTGATTCCACATCCCTGCCACCTAGGCCCCCCTCTGCAATAGGAACAGCAAGATCTTTCCAAGCCACCAAGTGCAACCCCCTCGCTGTCTGCCTTCCATCTGACCAAAAAAAAGCTCTCATCAAAGTCTTCACCTTCCTTCTAACACCAACAGGCATTAACCTCGTCGAGAAGAAAAAAGTTGGAATGGCCGAAAGAACATGCTTCAGAAGTGTGAGCTTCCCACCCTTGGACAAAGTGGTTGCCTTCCACCCATCCAACCTCTCCTCCATTCTCCGAAGAACACAGTCTCAATCGGACTTCCTCGACCTGCCCTCAACCAGAGGCAACCCCAGAAAGGTTATCGCCAATCTCCCCAGGGGGCATCCTGTCCACTCCGCCAACATGTTACTCTCCTCGCCATCCATTCCAATTGGAACAAGGGCCGACTTCTGCCTGTTAATCTGCAGCCCCGAGAGGCAGCCAAACAAATCCACCAAAATAGCTGCATTATGGTTCTGTTCTTCCGTCCCTCCCAAGAAAATCAGCGTGTCGTCCGCATACTGTAACATCGGGACTAAGAGGTCCACCATTCTGAAGCCCTCACACCAGTTCTCCTCAACCGCCCATTGGAACAAGACCGCAAGACAATCCGCAACCAACACAAAAAGCAGGGGAGCAAGGGGGCAGCCCTGACGCACCCCCCTCTGCAGTTGAAACCATCCCCCTCTGGCCTCCCATTCACCAAAACAGAGAAGGAGCTAGTGGTGACGCATCTCTTAACCCAACCAATCCATTCTTCCGGGGAACCCCTTTTCTGCAGCGCTGTTCACAGGAATCTCCAACTAACACAATCGTAGGCCTTGGCGTAGTCAATCTTCCAAACTGCCCCCCTTTTTTGAGACCTCTTCAATTCACAACAGATTTCCGAAGCGGTCACGATTCCATCCGCCATACACCGTCCCGGAATGAACGCGGACTGAGCCGGTAAAATCACAGAGGACAGGACACCTCTAAGTCTGCTCGCCAGTACCTTTGCGATAATGAGATAAATGCCATTGGAAATAGAAATCGGCCTGTAGTCCCCAACCCCCACTGGGGTCTCTTTCTTCGACAGCAAAAAAATCAATGCCCTGCTGACTTTCTCAAAACCCATGTTACCGCCCCTAAATTCAGTCAGAACCTCCAAAATATCACCCTTTAGCAGATCCCAAAACTCCCGGTAGAAGGATATAGAGAAGCCATCCGGGCCAGGAGACTTGTCCGCATTCAGATCCCAAACCGCCCTGCGCACCTCATCTTCCGTAAAGGCGACCACTAACAAATCAGCATGGGCGCCACTCAAAGACCCCGCCCCCCGTCCGGTCTAGCCCCAACCATTCGCCACCGACACTCTCCTCGAAGCCCTCACAAAGTGCTCTCGCAATGCGACACCAATTTCCCTCTCGCCCGACACCCTTTGCCCCCCCACCTCCACCTCATGGAGGAAACTCCTTCTCCTCCTTCCGGACGCCACGGAATGGAAGAATCTCGTGTTCGCGTCACCTTCCATTAGCCACTTCTGCCTCGCTCTCTGTCGCCAATGAACCTCCTCCTTTCTGTCCTCCCGAAATACCGCCTCTAACCACGCTGCCCTCCCCTCCACCTCCTCCGGAGACAGTCCCCGATCATCATCTAGACCATCTAATATGTTGATCCCTGCCTCTGCCTCCGTCCTGACGGCCTGCCGCATCCTGGCGACCTCCTTCCCAAAACCCAACAGCATCCGCCTTAGGGAGTCCAGCTTGGCCGCAAATCGCGGCACTGCCGAGCCCAACACTACCAAGGACCGCCAGTGATCCGTCGCCAGTTCCCGGAAACCCTCCTCCAACAGCCACTTCTTCTCAAAGTGAAATGAGAACCGAGCCAAGCGCTCCTCCCCAGAAAACCAGAGAACAGGAGTGTGATCAGATAGAGTCCTCGGAAGAGCCCAAGCCCTCGCCAACGGGAAAGCCTCCCCAGCCTCAACCGACATCAGGAACCAGTCAAGTCTGGACCTCGATCTCGTGTTCCTCCAAGTGTACTTGCAGCCGGCCACATCCACAATAGACAACCCCAGAGAACGAACCACCTGCCTAATATCGACAGATCCAGGATCCGAACCACCGCTCTCCCCCGACCTGTCGTCCGGGAACAATGTAACATTGAAGTCTCCACTAATGAACCAAAAACCATCGTCAACCTCAGGCACAACACTCTCCAAATCCGCAGCCAAGCTACGATCCTCTCTCCGACACGGGCCATATACATTAGTGACGAACAGACAAATCCCATCCGCTCTTCGTCGCAGCATCACCGACAATGTGAATTGGGAGGCGGAAGTCCCCAGCAGATCGAACGAATCGGATCGCCAACCTGAAAGTAGCCCTCCCGAAGCACCTGCTGCCACTTTCTCGGCCATCGCGAAAACCTCCCCCCTACTCATCTTCCGCCGCATGCGATCATCTAAAGACTGTAACTTAGTCTCCTGAAGTAAGAAGATATCTGCCCCAACCTCTCTCACCAGATTCAGCACCCCGAACCTCTTTTCGGGCCGGCCCAGGCCCCTCACGTTCAAAGATAGTAGCTTCATTTAAACAACGTAACGTCCATCTTCCTCGATGCTTTCTTGTCGATCAAGCCCATAAACCTTAACTCTACGGATATGAAATATCAATTTCCTCATTAATCAAATAATCGAGGTGTGATACAAGGTCAACAAATCTATGCTTAGTACTCATTAATATGATGATCAAGTTTATTGGCAACTTTTATCCTCCAATCAGGACTTTACATCATAGGTACATATGGAAAGAACTGAAAAACTGAGCCCAAGCTCCTTAGTAAGAAAAGTACACTTCACTATGTTGAGGTTCTAGCTAATATATGAGAAAACTCTGCAATATTAAAAGAATTAAGGGATTTTTACTCGACAGACCCTATAATCTTTGCCAATGACCTCTACGACCTTTGAAATATCGTAATTCCACTCTCACCCCCGTAAACTTGATAACCGTTATTGTACAAACCCTGTAGTTAACCCCCATTCATTTAACCGTTAAAACCAACCTGATTCTATTATCTTCTTTTATATTATATCCAATTTATTTATCAAATTTTCTAGAAGTGCCATTCCCTCCCACCCTCCACCTCCAGTTGCCCCTCCCTCCCATCGTCCAACTCCAGCTGAACACATCGCCCCCCTCCCCTGTCGGCGTCCACTGCTCGATCGACCTGTGGTCGGTCGGCCTCCACCGCTCAATCCCCCTGCCGACGTCCCACGCCCCGATGATTGAAGCCCGCGCCATCCCCCTGTCCCCCACTCGGACCCCCCCCCCTCCCCCACTTTAAGCCCCACCCGCCACCTCCCTGCAAAGCCCCCCCACCCCAAGCCCCGCTACCACCCCCCCTCGCCGCTCCCGATCGGAAGCCCCCCTCCCCCCCCCTCTTCCACTGCGGAAGCCCCCACCAGTCCCGTCGCCTCCCCCTGCAGAGCTCCCCCCCCCCAGACCTCCAGGTCCCGCTGCCCCCCCTGTCGCTCCCGATCGGAAGCCTCCATCTCTCCCCCGCGTCCTCCGTCCCGCCGCCTCCACTGCAAACAGCCCCTCCCCCTGATTTCGCCACCTTCCCCTGCAGAGCGCCCCCCCCCCATCCCGCGGCCTCCCCTTGCAAAGCCCCCCCTGATTTCGCCGCTTTCCCCTGCGAAAGAGCCCCCACCGGTCCCGCGACCTCCCCCTGCAAAGCTCCCCCCCCCCTTACAGAGCCCCCCTGCTGTGCATCACGTACACTCCCATCGCCTCGTGCCACAGCACCTCTGCCTGCGGGGCCCATTCCACCATCTTTCCTCTCCCCTTATTTTCTAGTTTTCTTGGTTAATTCTAGTTGTTCAATCATGGATTGGTTAGATTAACTCGTTTCTAACTCAAGGAAGTTAACTTTAGATGTGTTAATTTAACGGTAGGGTTTGTTGGGTAAGACGGCGCAAGTTTACGGGGGTGAGAGAGGAATTACGATATTTCAAAGGTCGTAGAGGTCATTGGCAAAGATTATAGGGTCTGTCGGGTAAAAATCCCAAGAATTAATAACTCTAGTGTCGAACAACACATGCACCAAAAATCCATCTGTCATGAGGGTTCCTCTAAAACCAAGGTGGATACATAAGTGTTGCGAAGAGGAACGGACGAGATGTTTATTCCATAGATCTAGGGTCTCTTATATAGAGAGAAAACCCTAGAGAGTACAAGGGTTACAGAACTCGAAGGGTCGCTGGGGGTTACAGAACTTGAAGGATCACAGAGGATTACAGCACCTAAAGGATCATGGGTGGTTACGGAACCCGAAGGGTTACAAACATAAATGTAAATATAGTAACTCTAACACTCCCCCTCAAGCTGGAGCTGAGAAAGATGCAACTTGTGACAAAAAGAAAAAGTATACACCACATCTCCAAACGATGCACCATAAGAACATATGTTCGCTGCTGGTAGAAGACCTCGCTCAAGAACGGGTCTGCGACTTTCAGGTCACCGGAACGTATCTCTGCTATGCCTGTAGAGTTGTTGCGATATCAGGTCACCGGAACGTATCTCTGTCGTGCATGCAGGTCACCGGAACATATCTCTGTCGTGCCTGAAAAAAGTCATTGTAGAAGAAGTCCAGCGCGGAGTAGTAGTCGGGTCGTAAAAGAAGAAGTATACGCCCTCACGAAGAAGTCAATGCTCGGTGAAGACTGATGATCTGCGTAGTAGTCTGGAGTGTCGGTCTATCAGTCATGGTAGGGCAGTAGGCATCCTGAAGAATCATCTTTGACTCTCCCTTTCTCCCATACTTGATAGAATAAAGAGTAAGGAACATCAAGTTGGGAGAAACAAAAAGTTGGGAGAAATAAGTTGTGGTGAAGCAGGGGCTATTGGAGGGGGGGCTCCAGGTGGTGCCGTTGACACAGGAGGTGCGGCTGGAGCTGCTGGAGCCTCGGGGCGGCTCTTTAAGTGTCGTTGGAGGTAGCAGATGGTGCTGTTGGGGACTTGGACTGCCTTGCGCGGGACCATCGAATCCACAAGCGACGCAGGAGGTCCAGCCCTCTATCCTTGTCAACAGAGAGAGGGCTGGTGGTGGCGGCGGATTTAGGGTATTAGGCTTTGATCTTGGATCGTCGCTCCGATACCATGTTGAGAATAGGAACGAATGGGATGTTTATTCCATAGAACTAGGGTCTCTTATATAAAGAGAAAACCTTAGAGAGTACAAGGGTTACAGAACTCGAAGGGTCGCTGGGGGTTACAGAACTTGAAGGGTCACAGAGGGTTACAGAACCTGAAGGGTCACGGGGGGTTACGGAACCCGAAGGGTTACAAACATAAATGTAAATATAGTAACTCTAACAATAAGCATCCTTGGCTGAAGTGGCATTCAACTTAGCATCTCGTAGTAGCCTAATGCGGTACTAGGAATTGATTGTAGGTGCCCTTGTCTACGACATCAACCTCTATCGTGACCTCTATGTATCGGGCTTTACGAAGACTCTAAATGTCATCCATCTACATCATAAGTACCAGGTCAACTCTGTGTGAGTTCCTATCGAAAAAAAGGGCCCTCTTTCTCAAAATGTCATTGTTATCGGCAATTGAATCAAACACTTCGAGTAAGATTAGAGATCAGTGATGAATCTCCATTTCATCACCTTTATTCTATCATTTTGGCCTTAAAAACCTCAGCAAATGCATGTAAATAGCATCAATGCGTACAAAATAGCATTCACAAATTATTGTATTCAGTGTACATAAAATAAAGCTTTTAATGCCAAAATTATAGAATAAAGAGAAGAAAAGAAAAAGGAATAAAATATTGGAAATATTTTATGACCCAAACCCCGAGACCAAGGCCAGAATGGAATTAGTCGACAAGGAATACAGTTGGGGAGATAAGGGCCAATAACACAATAAATTCCTCATTTATTTATTCATTCATATATGCATTTTTGATACCTATTTTGTATTTAATTATTTATTCATCAAATAGAAATATTTTGTACATGAAAGTTGTACGATAATAATGCGAATAAAAATACAAAATTAAGTTTGTACAAAAATGGTATACAGTGTGCATTCTACACACAGAATAAAAAGCCAGAATCTCAACTTCACAGACCCATATCTTGTAAATAAAAACTCAAAATCCACCAAAATCACCTTTAATTGTATATAAATTTTCAAGAGCTATTTAATAAAATTGGTTTCATAATTTTTGGAGTTCATCTGTGGAAGTTAGGTTTTTGGCCTTTATTGTACAGTCTGCCCGATTAAAATATTCATTTTATTCATTATTCCTTATTTTTACAAACTTATATTTTTAGAATTTTGTAAATAATATACATATTACATGTACATATTGAATTTAAAATAAAACCAAAAAGAATGCGTAAAATAAAATAACTCTATGGAATACATAGACCAAGAAAACCTATATTACCTATGTACAGAAATAAAAAAGAAATTCATTCTTTAATAATTTTATTCTTTCATATATTTACAATATTGTAAAAATTACATATAATTTACAAATCCAAAATAAAATCCAATAAAATTCATTAAAAAAATAAAATATATACAAAATATAGGCAAAATACCTATAAGTATACCTACATGTATGTATACTTATTTATTTAAATATGTAAATAAACTCATAAAAAATAAATAAAAATATATTTACACTCACAAAAATAAGTTATAAATTTACAAAATAAGAAAATAAAATATTAAAATAAAATATATAAAATAAAAATAAAATATACAAAATACATGTAAATACACCTAAAAATACATCATTAAAACAAACCTATAATAAAATACATCAAAAAATTAAATAAAAATCATAAATAAATACTACATTATTTAATAAACATTTTTTATTTTATAAGTAAAAATCAATAAAATCGTTTATTAGGTTTAAATAATCAGTCAAACCAATGCTGGTTGGGACCAATCAGGTTTTGTTGACAGCCGGTCAACTCTTCTGTCTCCCAACTGCCTGTTGTCAGATGTCTCATCGGCCCGTCTTCTCCGACTTTCCCCTTCTACTCCTTTGACTTTCAAGCGAAGATTCCTTTATGAAAAAGCTCAATTGATGCTCCCTCCTTCACGCCAACATCCCGGATCTATCATATGACCAATCGATTCATCGTGGCACCCCGGCCAATAAGGGTGCGCCACCATGTATATAAATAAAACCCACGACCTCCTCCTCCATTTTGGTCTCCCTTTCGGTCGTCTTCCACCCTTGCTTTTAGTCTCTAGAGAGTCCTCGTGACAGGGGGGTTCTCATGGACGCTTCAGTCGGTCGGAGGAGTTGAGGGAAGCACCCACGGTCGCCGCTCGCCGGAGGTCCTGCTCCATGGTCGACCACCAGGTATAAGAGTTGCCTTTATCTTATTTTATAGCTTAGCTTTCGCTTGTAGTCTTTAATCTTGTAGTTAGATTAGTCATTAGGCCCATAGGTGCTCGATTAAGGCCAGATCGAAGTTCGCCGGAGTTCAGCTCCGGCGAACCTCTCTAACTTGATCCACGCACGCTCCGACCATCGCTTCATCTCCATTCCTTTCCCCTACACGTTCTACGCACAACCCACGCATCAGATCAACCGGAGCGTCCCTCGCTCTGCTAATCGAGGTCCAACTCCGCCGCGTCGCCGGACCTCGCCACCCCCATTCATTTCCTATCTTTGGAGTTGTAACCCCAGGTCGAGGAAGACCCCCTCGAGCCCCTTGTCTTTTTGGTGCAGGTCATGAGCCAAATGGAGCTCCCTGGAGCTCGAATCGATCACCTGCAAGGTTCCAGGACCCCCCCTTTCTTCTCCGAGCTCGTTGGACCGATCTAGGGGGTCCTGGACCTTCTGGAGTACCTCGTACGCTGCGGAGCACCTCGCCGGACGTGTAGAGCCCATCGCCATCACCAAGGAGCGCCCGGAGGAGGAGGAATCGACGATCGAAGTCAGGGAGGCCATCTGTTCCTCCCTGTTCTTCGTGAGCAGCAGCTACCGTCGGATGGAAGAGGCGGCCCCAGGTCTGATCGTGGCTGTCCGTTCACAGCTTGCTTCGACCGTTCGATCGAGCATCAGATGCAATCTCAACCGAAGATCGGCGAACCGGTATCGGGCTTCGAGAGCCCGCCACGTGGATAAGTGGCGCGCGGATCACCGTCCATCAGCGCGCACGTGGGGGTGATTTACTCTGAGCCCCCTCGCATTTTTTGTATTTAATACTTAATCTTGTAAATTATATATAACGTTGTAAATAATTAGGTTATTTTGCAATGAGACCCATGTACTTTATAGAATTACATTTTGGTCCCTGTCTACCACATGTGGAGTCCCACGTGTGACGCGTGAAATTTGCAAATAGACCCTGGCGGTTTTTGTATATTGTAAAAAAGGTTCCAAAACATTAAATAAATGTTTATTTCAGTTGGGTAAATTGCACGTTGCCCCCTGACATTTATTTTTATTGCATTTATGCCCTTGCCAAGCTGATTTATTTTTACTTGCTTCATGTATTTATTAAAAATGCCTAGCTAGCTCCTAAAAATTCACAAAAATAATGGTAGATGCCTTGTACCTTATAGATGCACGCTGTATTTTTGTTTGGTATTTTTGTGCATTTTATCCATTTATTAAAAATGAAAAAGGAGCTAATTTTGCACTGTTTAAATGAGAAAATACTAAAAAATTATAAAATATTTTTGGAAAATTACAAAAAAATTATATATGATATATTATATATTTATTGAGTCCAGAAAGTGAAAACCACTAAAAACAAGGAAAAGAAAAATAATAAATTTAGAAAACTTCAAAATTAAACAAAAAAATATAAAAATGCAACAAAAATGTCAAAAATATATTTTCCTCTGCTATAATTATCTAGATATTATTATCTATGTATTAAAATTAATTTGGGTAATTTTTGGATTTATTTTATATTTTTAGAACCTAAATTAGTGTCGGTCTATTTAATTAGTCCATATTAGGGACAATTTTGGGGAATTAAAAAAATAGATAAAAATTAGAAATATTCCAGAAAAATAACAAAAAATATATATATAAATATAAAAAAATATATCTACATATTTTAAATATTTATATATATACCTATATATTGTATATCGCTCTCCTCTAATATATATATACCTCTTTATATATATATAGCTATATTATATAATTAAAAATATAAAAAGAAAATATAAAAATAGAAAATATAAAAACAAAAGAAAAATTACATAAAAACAAAAATATAAAAAAATATAAAATCCCAAAAACCCACAAAAATAGAAGTCATTCAAGAATGACCGGGATGTACATGAACACCATAGGCTACCCAATTTTCATTGCTCTCTGTGGTTCGACCTCTACATGCTTATACACTATGCATTTTATAGTAGAGTTAATAAATATTAATTCACAGTTTTGGGACTTAATTGGTTTATTCTTTGTTGTGGGTTAATTTCTGATCAACCAGTGTTTTGTGAGCGGTCTCCTCAGCGACACTATCGTCCCCGCCTTGTGTGCGGGACGTATTTTGACCCTCGCAAAATGCCTGTTATCAGATGGCGCCGTTGCCGGGGAGCAATGAGCGTAGCCTATTACATTTTGTCATTCTTGTTTGAAAACTCATTTATTTATTATTTATTTTGTAAATAGCTGTTTATTTGCAATTGTTGAACCACACATGAATCGTTTGATTTTATTTATTGTGATCAATTACTTCATGCTTTAGTTCATTGATTGAGCTTATACTAATTCTATCTCTTTGTGACTTTGTTGCGAGGGCCCGCCACGCGAGGATGACTTCTTAGGAAGCCAAGGCAGTCGAGCTTGGAGGAGGTTGGTCTTCACTTCATGACCAGCTGGAGAGAGCACCAAAGATGCAAGGGGATGAGAATTAGATAGGCCTTGAGCAATTAGGATCATTTTTGTAATTTATTGTGAGAGAGAGAAATTTTGGCATGTAATATAACTTGGACTCTACTCTTCACAACGAGGTCAGTGCCCGGGTGTCTGTTCACCTGGGGGCCTCGTCGCAGCTTTCTCGTGTTTTTCCCGCTTTATTTTCTTTGTTTCCCGCTGTTTTGAGTTTTCCGCCTTTCTTTTATTTTGTTTTGCGTGCGTGGTGCCCCTAGACATAGGCTTGCTTGATCGAGGAGACTAGGTCCAAACACCCTAATAATCTTGCATGCACCTGTAGTACAATTTTGGACTTAGATCAAACTCTAAACAGTCGCCTCATCACCTTCGAGCCAACGTGCCGCGAGTTCTCCCTGCCAAGCGCTTCTCCTGAACTCGATGTGTCGAGAGGAGGAGAGGTGAGCCTAGACCGGACTCCTGGATTGAAGGGCGGTGACCGACTTGTGGTTCTTCAAGCTAATAGCAGCTAATGTTCAGTACGATTCTGTCGCTTGCATACCGCCATGTAGATAGGTTTAAAAATTCTGTTTTGCATACCGCATGGAGAAAGCTGGGATGTACTGTAAGTCTTCTAACTCAGCATGCATCATTCGGTTCAATGGTGAGATTTCCATCATGGAACCAACTTGCACGGCTTTTCCGCTATCTCCCTCTGATTTTGAGCACCTATGATTTAAATGAAAATCTATAAAAACGTTAGGCGCTGGTATGAAAACAGAATCAAAAAAAGTGAAAACCCAAAAACTAAAACAAGGGGACTGCTAAATAAACTTTGACCTTAATTAAAATCTGTAATGGACTATCATTGTACCGGATTCATAAAGCCCTCATTGTTTTCAGATACCTTTGGAGGGGGACCAAAACCCTACTCTCATGAGCGAGGCACGTCCCATAAGGAATAGAGCCAAAATCCCAGTCTGCAACTGCCTTGTGTATCGCCTGGATTTCCGAAGTAATGGCGCTTTTATCGTACGTGACCGAGTAGGGCCTTGTCAGCGATGGTGTTCCCGCCTTGTGTAGAACATCGACATGGTATGAAGTACTGAGCATAGGCCATGCCTTCACGGGGGTGTCTGTCTCATCGGTTTGCGTCCGAGTAGGTTCTTGCACGCTCACGGGTGATTCCGTTGCGAGCGAGAACCGAAGTATTGGTTTCGCCTATCGGCTTCCTCTCTCTATTTCTTTGGCTGAGTAGGGATCCAGGAAGGGTTACAAAGACCTCAAAAAGTACAGACTACAGGTTACAAAGGAGGAGGACAAGTACGGGATTCTTTTCCGGCAGTACTCTCTCTCCTATAGGGGTAGCGTGCTAAGGACTTGTTAAAAGATTTACCTAAAAGAACAACTCTAAAACCGAAAAGATAATAAATAGCCGAACCTTCACGGCTTCACATGGCGTGAGTTGGTGAACCCAATTTTGTATTGTGTTTGTATGGATCTAGATTACGGTTTAAAGATCGAGTCCCGCGGCTTTGCGCAAATTTTGTTGTGTCATTCTCCTTTGACCTCCCCGCTCAGCCGAGCCTTTCTACTGTTTTGCACTCCTTTTCATTTCTCGTTGACCATCGTATCCTTCTCCCAATATCCAATCCTCCTTTGTGCTTCGCGAAGTTGATCCATGGACGGTTTCCGTCGGGACTCCGCCGACACCCACATCGATTCCATAGACTCAACTCCGCCAATAAATTCGAGGCGACTCCCGAGAACCCGATCCGGACTTTGCGGATCGATCTCCAAACTCCTCGTCTTCTACCTTTCTTGTGACCACCTAATAAGCCGGGATCACTTTTGTCCCACTTTCGCCGTTGTGAATGGAAGTCGATTACAGTCCACATCTTTTTCCATTCACAACATGCTGGGGTTGAGCTTCATCATGACAGCTGAACCATATAGCAAGTGGTCTAATCCGGACTCTCTCATTCTGCAGATAGAAGAAAATCAAGCCCTGGAGTCTACTCCGGAATTCACTTCGTCAGATTCAGACCCTGACATGGCTCCTCAAGGGAAGGGCAAGGGTCAGCAGCCACCCCAACCAGAAGGACAATTGCCAGATCAAAATCAGGTTAATGCACAACTGTTGGCATCTATCCAGGCTATCCAACAGCAGCTGACAGAGCAAGCCCTAGCGCAGACAGCTTTTCAAGATATGTTTAATGATGTGATGAATAGAGCAGAGGGAGGAGGAGGCAGAAGAGGAGGTGGAGGCGGAGGTGGAGGTGGTGGTCCACCTGATGATGAAGAACCAAAACTACCGCCACCCAAACCTACATTGAAAGAGACGTATAATCCTGGAGACAGCTAGATGACCGAGTGGATCCTCATTCCACCGGTGACGCTCACTTTGAGCTGAAACCCCAGTTCCTTGCTCTTCTTCCAACGTTCCATGGAAACACCAGTGAAGAACCGTACATCCACCTGCAGCAGTTCTCACGTATTTGCCGCACTACTCACTATCCCAATGTCCCTTTGGATGTTGTCAAGATGATGGCATTCCCCTTCAGCTTACAAGACAAGGCCCTCTACTGGGTCAACCATCTGGGGAAGGTTGTGACGACCTGTGAGGAATTGAAGTCAGCTTTCCTGCATAAGTTTTACCCTCTCGGTCGGCTCTACCAGATGCGAGCCCGACCCACGAGTCCGTACATGAAGCATGGGAGAAATTCACCGATCTGCAGGAGAAATGTCCCCACCATGAGATCCCGAAGACCAGTTTGGTCCAACACTTCTTTGGGGGCCTGAACATCGAGAGCCAAAAGCTCGTTGACGCAGCATGCAGGGGTTCGCACTTCAATAAGGATGAAGATGTGGTCTGGCAGATATTCGAAGAAATGACCGAAGGAGAGGCCGCCCTCTCTTCATCAAAAGCATACCAGAAGCAGCCTCAGATCCTCCAAAAACAAGTACACATGGCAACGTCCCGCGAGGCAGAGAGAGATGAGAGATCCAACCTCAGTACCATCGGGGGCCATCTCTCGAAAGTTGATATCATTGAGAAGCGATCACAGGACCTTGAAAAACTTGCTGTGGTCGAGAAGAGGACCCAAAATCTAGACAGGCTTGATCAGATCACCAAGCAACTTGAATTGTTGGTGGGCACCATCAACTCTGTTCAGTCGGCAGCACCATCAGACACTCCAGCTGAGAGGAAGGACGAGCAACCACTGCTACATCAGCTTCAGCCGAGCCAGCAGCCACCGGCAGTCCAGCACGTGTACTACGTGCAGGCGCCCGACCAGGGCCAGCCGCAGCAGCAGATGGTTGTGTACCAACCAGAGTTTGTATCAGGATCAGATCTAGTCTTCCCACCACCACCCCTGATTCAGGAAGTGAACGGGGTATGGAGTAACGAAGCACAGCCGACTCGTCCTATGGGACAACCTCAGGGTCAGCTATCAGCCAATCAGCAATACCACCAACCTCAAGGTGGTCGTTTTGGGTAATCCTCGCAGCAGCCGCAACAGTATCATCAACCCCCCTCGTACGCACACCAATGGAGGCAGAATCAGCCATATCAGCAGCCGCAATACCGCCACCCACAGGCTTTTTATCAGTACGCGGCTGCTCCACCTCAGCAGTACCAGCAGTATCCTCCTCCCTCTTATCAGCAGCTTCAGCTTCCTGCACCACCCCAGCACCACCAGCAACAACCTCAGCACCCACACATGCAACAGCAGCGTGGTCTGCACGCTGAATCCACTGAGGTACCTCCTGTGAACCCAACCATGGATTGTCTGGCCCAACTCGTCAAAGGGCTGGCAAATATGACCAAGAGGCTTGACGACCTGACCGCCACAAAGACCAATATTCCAGCTCAGGTCGAAGCCAACCCCAATAACTTTAAGAAGAAGGAGCAGGTAGAATGTAGTGTCCTGTCTGTGTCTGTAGAGACAGAAAATGATATTACTGTTTGTTCTAATGTTGTCACTCTCAGGAGCGGTAGGGTCTTGCCTCCGCCTGCTATCCAGAATGGGGTGAATAAAGAAACAGGTGGATCGTCATCTTCAGCATCAGCCGTACCAGCTACAGGGGCGGGTGAGGAGGAAGAAGATGGAGAAGCCATTCCAGTCGTCGTGCAGTACCAGCATCCCCAGCCAAAAATACAAAAAAATCAGCAAAATCAAAAACAACAAAAAGAAGCTTGCAGCCGAAGCAAAGCCGCGCCAGCCTCGGAGGAGCCGCCAGCAGTTCCCGGTCCCTCGCCAGCCGACGGAGCAGACGCTCTACTTTTTGCTCGCCCATCAGCACCAGCATGTCAGGATCCAGTTTGTACTCCTTTTTGTAGTCCGGATGTACAACAATGTGTGGGCGATAATTCTGATATAAACAAGAACTCTATTTTGCTTTCCAGTGATGTAAATATTTCTTTTCCTAATGCAATTGAAAAATCCAAAAAAATTGCAAAAAGAAAAAGTGCATTGTCTGATCCAGGAGTTGTGGAAATAATTGACAACTTAACTGTTGAGATTCCCTTACTGAAGGCCGTGGAGTACATGCCAGCTGTTAAGAAAGGTCTGAAAGAGGTATGTACCAGCAAGCGTCGCCCATTAAGAAGAAATAGACGCTAGCAAGTTGAGAAGCACGTCCTCACCTTGACCACGGTAGCAGCCATGAGTAACCTCCCGCAGAAAAAGCAAGACAATGGAGCACCTCTTATCAGTTGTGAAATTTTCGATGCGCACTCTCCTTGACAGCGGATCTTCCATCAACCTTTTGCCGACATCAATAACACAAGAATTTGGGCTGGGCCCGCTCAAGCAGACACGAATGATCCTTCAGTTCGCTGACAGATCCATCAAGCGACCCAAAGGTTTGTTGGAGGACGTTGTAGTGAAGGTGCAGGAGATGCAATTCCCTGTTGATTTTGTAGTCCTTGATATGGACTCACCCGCACCCTTACTCCAGACCCCTATCATCCTTGGCCGATCATCAGGGGTTGTGGTTGATTACGGGTCTGGCAAGATCACGTTCAGCTCAAACGACAAGCAGATCACTATAGATATGATCAGAGAGCCGAACGCCACAATTGATGAGAGCCATGCCGTATCAGAAGAAGACTGTGACTTTATTGTGAAATCAGAGACTCATATTTATCATTGAATGAATCATGGACCCAAGAAATCCTCACTCTTGAGGAGGACTTGGAAAGCGCAGTTGACCTATGCTCCGATGATTCTTGGGAGACTGACTCTCTGATGTTGGAACAATTAGGTGACCGCAAGAATTCACTCCAGACCGAACACAATGAGCTTAGTGCAGAACCGTTCGGCACCTCACCAGGATCTCAACAGAATGCTGAGGATGGTAGCTCCATCGAAGAAGTACATCCTACCACCAGTATAGTGTCTGAAGTGACCAACAAGTTGGACAGGTCAAAACCAGAACTCAAGCCACTTCCTGCAGGCCTGAAGTATGTCTTCCTTGCGAGTGAAGAACAAATGTATCCGGTTATCATCAGCAGCAGGCTGAAACCGGATCAGGAATCTCGTCTTCTCGAGGTTCTAGAAAAGAACCGCAAGGCACTTGGTTGGTGCGTATCAGATCTCCGTGGGATAAATCCAGCATTGTGTTCACACTACATCTATCTGGAAGAAGATGCCAAGCCGTCCCGTGAGTTTCAAAGAAGGCTGAATCCAAACCTCCAGGACTTCGTCATGAAAGAAATAACGAAATGGTGCGACGCAGGCTTCATTTATCACATCTCCGATTCAAAATGGGTAAGCCCACTGCAAGTAGTTCCAAAGAAAACTGGGCTTACCATGGTTACCAATGACAAAGGAGAGGAAATATTCACTCGGGTACCAACATCCTAGCGGGTGTGTGTTGACTACCGCCGTCTTAATGCAGCAACTAAGAAGGACCATTTCCCCTTGCCATTCATCGATCAAGTTCTGGAAAAACTAGCAGGCAAGGAGTTCTTCTGCTTTTTGGATGGGTATTCCGAGTACAACCAAGTGGCTATCGCTCCTGAAGATCAAGAGAAGACTACCTTCACTTGTCCGTTCGGCACCTACGCCTTCAAGAGGATGCCCTTTGGGTTATCTAACGCACCTGCAACATTCCAAAGATGCATGCTAGCAGTCTTCGCCGAGATGGTAGGCAGTTTTCTCGAGGTGTTCATGGGCGACTTCTCTGTCTATGGTGATAGTTTTGATTCTTGTCTTGAGCATCTAGACAGAGTGCTTCAGAAATGTCGTGAAGTCAATTTGGTACTCTCATGGGAAAAGAGCCACTTCATGGTCACTGAAGGCATTGTGCTAAGTCACGTCGTTTCCAAACGTGGCATGGAAGTAGACCCGGCAAAGGTGGATGTTATTGCCAATTTAGAGCCACCTCAATCCGTGAAGAACGTAAGGTCATTCATGGGGCATGTTGGATTTTACAGACGATTCATCAAGGACTTTAGCCGCATCGCCTGACCTTTGACAGAACTTTTATGCAAGGAGACTGAGTTCAATGCAGATCAGCAGGTTCTCCTTGCTTTCAATCAGCTGAAGGAGCTTATCACTCAGGCTCCAGTCCTACAGTCGCCGGACTGGTCTCTTCCCTTTGAGATCATGACCGATGTGTCAGACTTTGCAGTCGAGGTTGTTCTTGGACAGAAAAAGAGAGAGCGCCCTATGCCATTCACTACGCCAGCAGAACATTAGATGAGGCGCAAAGAAATTACACCGTGACAGAGAAAGAGTTGCTGGCTGTGGTTTTCACCCTCGAGAAGTTCAGATCATATTTGCTTGGATCGAAAGTCACCGTTTTTACAGACCACTCTGCTATCCAGTACCTGCATCAGAAGAAGGATGCCAAGCCGAGACTAATTCGATGGATCTTTCTCCTCCAGGAATTTGATTTGGAAATCAAGGACAAGCCTGGAGTTCAGAATGTGGTAGCAGACCATCTCTCCAGAATTGAGCAGCCTGAGCCTCCTCTGAACAGTGCACCCATTACAGAAACCTTTCCTGACGAATCAATCTTAGCAGTGGATTCTCTTCCTTGGTATACTGACATAGTCAATTACCTCGCCTCGGGGGTAATACCATCGGATTGGACGAAGAATCAAAAGAATAAATTTATGTCGACCATCCGGTTCTATCAATGGGAGGATACTCTTTTATTCAGGGAAGGAGCGGATTGCATTTGGCGCAGGTGCATTCCTCAGGAGGAGCATTATAGTGTCCTCGAGCATTGTCACTCGCTCGAACCTGGTGGACATCACTCTGGAGACCGTACGGCAGCCAAAGTACTTCAGTGTGGCTTCTGGTGGCCCACACTATTCAAGGATGCAGCAGAATTTGTCAAACGATGCATTGACTATCAGAGATTGAAGCGTACACTCACTGCAAAAGATTCGATGCCCCTGAAAATCATTCAGATAGCAGATGTTTTCGATGCATGGTGCATTGACTTTATGGGACCTTTCCCTAACAGTCAAGGTTTTGAGCACATCCTTCTTGCTGTCGATTACGTGAGTCGTTGGGTTGAAGATATTCCCGCTCGAGCCGCTGACAGTCGGACAGTATGCCGATTCTTGAAAGATAACATCATTGCGCGGTTCGGGATTTCGAAGATTCTCATCTCAGATGGGGGTAGCCATTCATCAACAAAGAGGTCAAGAAATTAACGAAGGAGTACGGCATCGACCATCGTGTCGCATCCACTTACCATCCTCAGACCAATGGCATGGCCGAATTGTCGAACAGAGAAATTAAGACGATCTTGCAGAAACTTGTATGGCCGGACAGAAAGAACTGGTCTCAACTCTTGGACTCAGTTCTCTGGGCTTACAGAACCGCCTACAAGTCTCCCTTGGGCATGTCGCCTTATCGTCTTGTATATGGGAAGCCGTGCCATTTGCCCGTCGAATTAATTCACAAGTCTTTATGGGCAATTAACATGTGCAATTTGGACTCACGAAAAAGTGGTCAGAAAAGAAAGGATGATCTGTTGGAGTTCCGAGACTATGCATACGATAACACATTGATGTACAAGGAAAAGGTGAAACGCTGGCATGACCGGCACATCAGACGAAAGACCTTTGAAGTTCGACAGAAGGTGTGGTTATTTGATGCAAAGTTGCGGATCTTCCCGGGCAAATTAAAGAGTAAGTGGACAGGGCCATTCCAAGTTCGTGAAGTGCGTGACAATAGAAGTATTGCTATATCAAAATTATCTCCTGACGCACAGCCATTCGTCGTCAACGGTAAACTCCTGAAGCCTTACCTCGAACCAGATACATTCTTGGTCGTTGTCGACTCCATTCAGCTCGCGCACCATGATGACAAATCCACAACAGTTACCACATCAGAAGATTCAGACGCCGCACCACAAAAATTGTTTATCTGATTTTCTTCTTTTCTCCTTTTCTCCTTTTCTCCTTTTCTTCTTTTCTTCTTTTTCTCTTCTATCTTTGTTTTTGTATCAAAAGGTGCTGCCCCTTTTTGTCAGTCTTCAATACTTAGGACGCACTTTGTCCTAAGTATAGGGGGGTATGCACCTCGAGTTCTTTTATTCTTTGATCCTCTCCATTATCTCCTCTTCCTGTCTACACTTAGGAGTATCTTACCCTAAGTATAGGGGGAGACAATCTGAGTACGATCTGTGTATTCCCGCCCTTGACCCTCCCTGCTTTATGTACAGTCTGCTCTACTTAGGATTATTTGATCCTAAGTATAGGGGGGACGATCAACTTCTCATTCATTCATTTCTTATTTATGTATTCTTTAGACTTGTTTATACTCAGTACGAGTTATGCCTTTTCTTTTCTCTTCGATCTATGAGGACATAGCTCAAGCTAAGTATAGGGGGGTCGTATATACCATGTATATACTATAAGCCATAACTCATACTGGAAATAAAACATCACCTCAAGCTAAAAAGTAATGTAAAAAGTAGTTCTATAATAATAAAAGATGATTGTGAGCTCCTCAGACTCTTTTTGTCCATATTGATTAATAAGTCAGGAAAAGCGCTTTGTGCAAAATGTGCTCTTTGAAAAATCTTTTGAAAATTGCTTGAAAAATAGTGTGTACAAGTATTCAAACTTTGTAAATAATTTTGCCTGTAAAATTTATTTTCTTTGAGTGAAATAAAAATGTGTGAAAAATAGTGTGCAAATGATTGGAAAATTCGGTTGTCAAATTATTTTGAAAAATCTACCTATACTGTTTTGAAAAACCGTTGCAAAAATCATTTCCAAATGTGTGTACATGTTTGTAAAATTATTTTGGACTATAGTTTCAAAAATCTTTTGAAAATGATTCTCGAATAAGTCTGAGGAGTCTACACAAAAATCTCTCATACAAAAATAAGTAATAATTCCAAATAAAACATGTAAGAGCCTAAACCAAGTTGTACATAAATTATAATTTTTCTTTCTATATACTGATTAAGAAATCAGTTAAATACCTTTACAGTATGATTTGAAAAATGGTGTGAACTGTTTGAAAAACTTGCTGTGAAATATTTTCAACCTGTGTAAAATTGCTTTGTTTGAAAAATTTTCTTCTTTATGTGAAACAAAGGATTTGAAAAACCTATGTGCAAATGTTTTGAAAATGTTTGTAAAAACTATTGTGGAAAATGTATATATATAGTGTGACAAATCTTTGCAAAATAGTTTTCAACTGTGTGAAAATGCTTGCAAAAATTATCGTGTACTATAGTTTGCAAAATTATATTCAAATAAATTTGAGGGATAAAAGCATCATTACAAATACATGTAAATAATAAATAAAATACATAAAATTCTTTCTTTGTACAAATATAACCCGAATAAATTACTTTATTAAAATCTGAAAATCTTTAAAAGTCCTTAAATCTTGTAAAATAAAGCGGCACGCCTGTATAAACAATTGTATATACTTTTTTGTATGTGTCAAGCTTTTTATTTGCAAAAATTCTTTGTGTGAAAAGATTCTTTGATTTTTAAATTCTTTGTGAAAAATTGCATCATTCATTGTGCATAGCATGAGCATATCATTCATATTCTTTTTGAGTGAGCTTGATGATTGAACTAGTCCAATAAAGTCTGGAATTGGAGCTTGGTTAGACCTTACTGCACCTAACTGCACTGGAACCTTATGGGAACTAGGTTTAAGGTACTTCAGGTCTAGTCGGACTTAATTCTTTGAGAAATCAGGGCTGGGTTCAAGTCACCTCAACTGACTAACTAGAACTTTTCGAGACACACACATGACTCTTGTCGGTCGTGACCTAACTTGGACACCTGCACCTTTCACTTGGCTCAACTCAGTTGGAGTGGTGAGGGGGTTGGATTTGCCAGTCTGAGACGCACACGGGTGGAAACAGTCGTCCTCGTCTAGGGAGGGAAGTGCACCCCAACCTGATCCAGTAGCCATGAAGTCTAACGACAGGAGAGTGGGGTTGCGATAATGCTTCAAAAGAGGGATAGTCTACTGGCTCAAAAGGAAAAACTCCTTATGTAAATGCTGCTGTGAATAGTATTTCAAAAAAAAATGGTCAGGCATGTACAAAAATAAAATGCCTGCAAAGTATGTACATATGTTGTAAAGCCAATAAGCAAGCTTGAGTACCAAAGTAAAATATGTGAGCCTGCAGCTGGATGACTCGACTACACTGGTCTTGCATCCTAGGATAGGTAGCTACACTGGCTACCGTCCATTCTTCTCTTCACCCCCTCCCTTGAGCTGGTTGCCACTTGAACTTAGAAGGGAATACCCCGCTCCTCGAGGAAAGAGTTGCTGGATTGGGGAATCAATGGGTTGTCATTCTGGAGAAGTCAGTTTCTTTGTCATTTCAGTTGGGGATAGCCACTACCACTGACACTGTACAAGTCAGCTTCATAGTCATAAGGGTTTGCGTATGATGTAGGCTAGTTCTGACCAGGCTATTGAGGTGAGTTGAACCGAGTTTTGTGACTCTCGAAGGTTGTTGTGTTATAAAGCTGGTTCCCGACTAGGTTCTACACACATCCACACCCAAGGTCTAGCAGAAGCTCCAAATTCTGATTTTGTAAGGACATATATTGCACTGAAAGCAACCCTATTCACTCTATCTTTTTCATTTCTCCTTTTCTTTTCTTCTTATTCTTTGTTCTTTTTGTACTTATTGCACAAGTATTTGCTAGGGACTAGCAAAGGCAAGTATAGGGGGGTGATGAATTTCCATTTCATCACCTTTATTCTATCATTTTGGCCTTAAAAACCTCCGCAAATGCATGTAAATAGCATCAATGTATACAAAATATCATTCATTATTTATTGTATTCAGTGTACATAAAATAAAGCTTTTAATGCTAAAATTATAGAATAAAGAGAAGAAAAGAAAAAGGAATAAAATATTGGAAATATTTTATGACCCAAACCCCGAGACCAAGGCCAGAATGGAATTGGTCGACAAGGAATGCAGTAGGGGGAGATAAGGGCCAATAATACAATAAATTCCTCATTTATTTATTCATTCATATATGCATTTTTTATACCTATTTTGTATTTAATTATTTATTCATCAAATAGAAATATTTTGTACATGAAAGTTGTAGATAATAATGCGAATAAAAATACAAAATTAAGTATGTACAAAAATGGTATACAGTGTACATTCTACACACAGAAAAAAAGCCAGAATATCAACTTCACAGACCCATATCTTGTAAATAAAAACTCAAAATCCACCAAAATCACCTTTAATTGTATATAAATTTTCAAGAGCTATTTAATAAAATTGGTTTCATAATTTTTGAAGTTCATCTGTGAAAGTTAGGTTTTTGGCCTTCATTGTACAGCATGTCCGATTAAAATATTCATTTTATTCATTATTTTTACAAACTTATATTTTTAGAATTTTGTAAATAATATACATATTACATGTACATATTGAAATTAAAATAAAACCAAAAAGAATGCATAAAATAAAATAAGTCTATGGAATACATAGACCAAGAATACCTATATTACCTATGTACAGAAATAAAAAAGAAATTCATTCTTTAATAATTTTATTCTTTCATATTTTTACAATATTGTAAACATTACATATAATTCATTAAAAATACAAATCCAAAATAAAATCAAATAAAATTCATTAAAAAAATAAAATATATACAAAATATAGGTAAAATACCTATAAGTATACCTACATGTATGTATACTTATTTGTTTAAATATGTAAATAAACTCATAAAAATTAAATAAAAATATATTTACACTCACAAAAATAAGTTATAAATTTACAAAATAAGAAAATAAAATAATAAAATAAAATATATAAAATAAAAATAAAATATACAAAATACATGTAAATACACTTAAAAATACATCATTAAAAAAACCTATATAAAAACACATCAAAAAATTAAATAAAAATCATAAATAAATACTACATTATTTATTAAACATTTTTTATTTTATAAGTAAAAATCAATAAAATCGTTTATTAGGTTTAAATAATCAGTCAAACCAAAACCAACGCTGATGTGGACCAATCAGGTTTCGTTGATTTATTTAAATATGTAAATAAACTCATAAAAATTAAATAAAAATATATTTACACTCACAAAAATAAGTTATAAATTTACAAAATAAGAAATAAAATAATAAAATAAAATATATAAAATAAAAATAAAATATACAAAATACATGTAAATACACTTAAAAATACATCATTAAAATAAACCTATATAAAAACACATAAAAAAATTAAATAAAAATCATAAATAAATACTACATTATTTATTGAACATTTTTTATTTTATAAGTAAAAATCAATAAAATCGTTTATTAGGTTTAAATAATCAGTCAAACCAATGCTGATGTGGACCAATCAGGTTTCGTTGACCGCCGGTCAACTCTTCTGTCTCCCAGCCGCATGTTGTCAGATATGTCTCATCGGCCCGTCTTCTCCGACTTTCCCCTTCTACTCCTTTGACTTTCAAGCGAAGATTCCTTCATGAAAAAGCTCGATTGATGCTCCCTCCTTCACGCCAACATCCCAGATCTATCATATGACCAATCGATTCTTCGTGGCACCCCGGTCAATAAGGGTGCGCCACCATGTATATAAATAAAACCCTCGACCTCCTCCTCCATTTTGGTCTCCCTTTCGGTCGTCTTCCACCCTTGCTTTTAGTCTCTAGAGAGTCCTCGTGACAGGGGGTTCTCCTGGACGCTTCAGTCGGTCGGAGGAGTTGAGGGAAGCACCCACGGCCGTCGCTCGCCGGTGCTCCCTGGTCGAACACCAGGTATAAGAGCTACCTTATCTTGTTTTATAGCTTAGCTTTCGCTTGTAGTCTTTAATCTTGCAGTTAGATTAGTCATTAGGCCCGTAGGTGCCCGATTAAGGCCAAATCGAAGTTCGTTGGAGTTCAGCTCCGGCGAATCTCTCTAACTTGATCCACGCACGCTCCGACCATCGCTTCATCTCCATTCCTTTCCCCTACACGTTCTACGCACAACCCACGCATCAGATCAACCGGAGCGTCCCTCGCTCTGCGAATCGAGGTCCAACTCCACCGCGTCGCCGGACCTCGCCACCCCCATTCATTTCCTATCTTTGGAGCTGTAACCCATGGTCGAGGAAGACCCCCTCGAGCCCCTTGTCTTTTTGGTGCAGGTCAAGAGCCAAATGGAGCTCCCTGGAGCTCGAATCGATCACCTGCAAGGTTCCAGGACCCCCCTTTCTTCTCCGAGCTCGTTGGACCGATCTAGGGGGTCTTGGACCTTCTGGAGTACCTCGTACGCTGCGGAGCACCTCGCCGGACGTGTAGAGCCCATCGCCATCACCAAGGAGCGCCCGGAAGAGGAGGAATCGACGATCGAAGTCAGGGAGGCCATCTGTTCCTCCATGTTCTTCGTGAGCAGCAGCTACCGTCAGATGGAGGAGGCGGCCCCAGGTTTGATCGTGGCCGTCCGTTCACAGCTTGCTTCGGTCGTTCGATCGAGCATCAGATGCAATCTCAACCGAAGATCGGTGAACCGGTATCAGGCTTCGAGAGCCCGCCACGTGGATAAGTGGTGCGCGGACCACCGTCCATCAGCGTGCACGTGGGGGTAATTTACTCTGAGCCCCCTCGCATTTTTTGTATTTAATATTTAATCTTGTAAATTAAATATAACATTGTAAAGAATTAGGTTATTTTGCAATGAGACCCCTGTACTTTATAGAATTACATTTTGGTCCCTGCCTACCTCACGTGCAGTCCCACGTGAGGCACGTGAAATTTGCAAATAGACCCTGGCGGTTTTTTTATATTGTAAAAAAGGTTCCAAAACATTAAATAAACGTTTATTTCAGTTGGGTAAATTGCACGGTGCCCCCTGACATTTATTTTTATTGCATTTATGCCCCTGCCAGGCTGATTTATTTTTACTTGCTTCATGTATTTATTAAAAATGCCTAGCTAGCTCCTAAAAATTCACAAAAATTATGGTAGATGCCTTGTACCTTGTAGATGCACGATGTACTTTTGTTTGGTATTTTTGTGCATTTTATTCATTTATTAAAAATGAAAAAGGAGCTAATTTTGCACTGTTTAAATGAGAAAATTCAAAAAAAATATAAAATATTTTTGGAAAATTACAAAAAAAATATATGTGATATATTTATATATTTATTGAGTCCAAAAAGTGAAAACCCCTAAAAACAAGAAAAAGAAAAATAAAAAAATTAGAAAACTTCAAAATTAAACAAAAAATATAAAATTGCAACAAAAATGTCAAAAATATATTTTCATATGCTATAATTATCTAGATATTATTATTTATGTATTAAAATTAATTTGGGTAATTTTGGATTTATTTTATATTTTTAGAACCCAAATTAGTGTCGGCCTATTTAATTAGTCCATATTAGGGACAATTTTTGGGAATTAAAAAAAAACATAAAAATTAGAAATATTCCAGAAAAATAACAAAATATATATATATAATATATCTACATATTTTAAGTATTTATATATATGCCTATATATTGTATATCTCTCTCCTCTTATATATATATCTCTTTATATATAGCTATATTATATAATTAAAACTATAAAAAGAAAATATAAAAATAGAAAATATAAAAACAAAATAAAAATTACATAAAAACAAAAATATCAAAAAAATAAAACCTCAAAAACCCACAAAAATAGAAGTCATTCAAGAATGACCGGGATGTACATGAACACCGTAGGCTACCCAATTTTCATTGCTCTCTGTGGTTCGACCTCTACATGCTTATACACTATGCATTTTATGGTAGAGTTAATAAATGTTAATTCACAGTTTTGGGACTTAATTGGTTTATTCTTTGTTGTGGGTTAATTTCTGATCAACCAGTGTCTTGTGAGCGGTCGCCTCAGCGACACTATCGTCCCCGCCTTGTGTACGGGGCGTATTTTGACCCTCGCAAAATGCCCATTATCAATCAGTAGCATAATCAACAGTATATGGTGCCACGAATTGCATGATGTATCATAACACTCTGACCTCGATCTCTACAAACTACTCTTACTGCCCTTCCACCATCACTGAGTTGCACAAGAAATAGTGTTCCCGGCAAACACCACTTAAAATCTTCGTAATCACATTTACCTAGCAAACTCCCATGACATCAACAATCAAATGCTTGACATCTCCAGGTTTCTTGTCTCCCTTCAATATTCCACTCTGTAGTGTGATTGCTGCTTATTGGAATCAAACACCTCATTTATTGCCCTCGGTCCAAAATGATTATCTTGCTCAGCTCCACTTTTGTGCCTCCCCTTTCTCCTCTTATCGTTCATCTTTTGCTCAACATCAGCATCATTATTGGCCCCTCGATTCCTCAGCAAGTTGCTCAGACTCCTCGACCTACATGACCATTACAATACACTACAATTATAATGGAAATTCAAGGATAATTGGAGTATATTATGATCGATATCATTCAGCAGAGATGATTGTCATCTTTTACAGACTAGATATCATTGATTTGGCAATATTAGATGTTAATTTGTGTTCTCGGTCAAACTCTTTAGATCATTAACCATTATACAACTTTTAAATGTCGTCATGCTATGTAACTTTAATCATATAGAGAGGCTTGGCTAATTTTGCAGTATAAAGGAATTTTATTTCAGATATGCAAACATGCATTAACGTAATCGCAAAATGGCTCGTCAAAGGCTGACATGTTTAGCAACGATTACAGCCTCTCCTATATAAACGGGTTCATGAGTATCAAAAACCAGACTTGAGTAACACAACATTTGCAGTTTCTTCATCTTCTTATTCCTTCTATATGTGCTTCTCCATTTATTCCCATTTTCTCTCTCACCGTCGATCTTTTCGCTTACAAATTATGATTTCTGTAGAAAAGGGACTCAGAGTGGTTGGGAGAGGACTTCTCCGTCTCCGGGGCATACAATTCGTTAGAGCTTCATATCCAAAAGAGTTGGAGGTGGAGAGCAATTGTACAGGAATGTCGGGATAGGAAGTCGGTTGCTAGCAATCCTTGGGCCTATCTGGAATGAGAGGAATGTTGAGGTGTTCGATGCAGAAAGGCATTAAGTAGAGAATGTGATGTAGAGTGTGAAGACACACTTTAGACTTGATGTCGATAGGATAGGTGTCAAGGGAGTTGTAAGCTTGTTTTATTAAAATTCAGATGACATCCTATGCTAATTAATCACCCTTCAGCTTCTAAAAAGCAATTACAAGGTAGCTGACACAAGGTATCATTCCAAAAAAATGCTCTAGATTTAACAATGTGGAAATTAATAAGGTCACTGATGTCAACAAGATGCATAAGAAAATATCAAAACTCAAACATATCTGATATTTCCAATAAAAAAGACACAATACAACCTCAATAGTGTGGCCTTGATTCGCACGGATTAGAAGCTCCCCATTTTCCTCCAAGAGGCTGAAGCGTTGTTTATTGTCCCTTCTAACAGCCTGCAGGGCCAGATCAGTTTCAGGATAAATTAGAAAAGTCGAGCCATGACCAAGTAAAGAGTTCAACAAGGTTAACAAGACGAGATAGATAATATACCATGCCTAAGAAAATATACAAATGTTAGTTTCGGAAGTTTTTTCCTTTTCAGGTGGACAGCATTAGCTAAAAATTACCAAAGACATGAAAGAAAGAGAAGTTGAATAATCAAATGCCATTTCAGATCTTGGAAAATAATCATTCCAAATAACGGATTCACTTATCAAAAAGAATATACCCAATTCTTACGCAACTGAAAATGCATCTAAACTTGGTAAATGAAAATAAACATCAGTTCAAGCTCAGACCGTCAACATTTTCTCATTTTATGCTCAGTTTATGCTCAGTTTAACTTTAACCCGGAATGCACGCGTTGATAAATTGTCCAAAGAAGGAAATATGTTTATAACACCTAGACAAGCCACATGCAACGCTAACTACAAGGTAACACGTGTATGCTATATGCATTTATAATATATCTGAGTTAAAAAATTTTGTTCTTTGAGGGAAAAGGGTGTATGCTATATGCATTTATAATATATCTGAGTTAAAAAATTTTGTTCTTTGAGGGAAAAGGATCAGTGCCTCTGATACCGGCCATTGAAAATTTTATGATATGTTAAATAAAGCATAATATAATACATACACAAGGCCATAATACTTTTCACAAGTTTACAAGGGAATATATATAAGCATGCCTATCTAAGAAAAGCAAGGGCTTCCAAATTATGGTGACTCTCAATGCCAGCTAAAAGTCTGAGATGGAGTACAAAGCACGAGCAAAGCATAAAAGACATGTTTATCTCCTACCTGCCCACGTTTTCCACTAATCGTTTGACAAATTTAATAGACTTGTCATGGAATTAATTCCATGACATGGTTTACTTAGAGTTTGTGGAAATATGATAATATATGCAGCATCAAAATCAATAACACTAACACAAACATGGTTCAAGATGGTCATGGTGATCGCCCTACTGCAAGGAAAATAGACCCAATGGGGCCATTCGACTCATTCCTTCATAGTTCATATAGAACTTCTTAGTAGATACAAGAAGTGAGGGCCTCTTTATATAGCCCTTCCAACACATACAAGTCCCATCACTAAATGATGTGGGTTGAAACACGAGAGCAGCGTATTTAGATCTTGGAGACATTACGCTCACGCATGCTTGAGTATGCAATGCTTAGCTTGGATAATAGAAAAACTCACTCAAAAGGGATGCTTGGTGACATACTCTGCTTCTCGCTAAAGACGACAAAATGAGTTTTGCATTATGTTGCTGTATGTTGCTGTGTATAAAGAATTGATGGTTTAGTTTGGACCGATCATCTATTGACCAATCTAGAAAGAATATTGGCTAATGTGCTCTGCATCTTCATCGATCATAGTCATCGAGACTAGAACAAGTCTTTTTCGTAGGGATTTTTAGTTCACATGTCTCAGCGAAAAATGACTCCGTCTCTCTCAAGGCCAAAAAGTTTAGAGAGAATACGCCTACAAATACATAGGAAATAGGTGACTCAAAAATAGACCTCTCATATATGAAAACTTGAAATATGTCTCTCCCACAAAGACCCCAAAAAGTGAGTTCTCTCTCGTTGGAAGTTAAACATGGTTACAAATATCGGGATATATATCGAGAATCGGATATCAGTCGATATCAATACTACTATATATGCCATTTTCTCAAATCTCAGTTGATATATGCCATTTTCTCAAATCTCAGTTGATATCTTGCAAGATATCATTAATACATTAGGATATCGATGGTTATTCAACCAAAACTTGAAGTTTTGAATGCAGCCTTCCTCCATAATGACCAATATCGTCGATATCAATTTTCTACAAGAGCGTATCATGTTGTTGCCTGCAACTTTTCCTGGCTTTAGATAAGGCTTCCTTAAGGTGATTTTCATCCATTTGAATACTTATAAAGGAGAATTTATTAGAGTTTTATATATTTTTTGGTCTATTCATTATACCGGAGTTTTTCTAGTGTTAGGCTACGATTCCTTGTACTTACTAAGACTTGGGGAGATGGTTTTTAAAGTTTTTAATGTATTTGTTCATATTTATTATAGAGTGTTCTTGGTTTCACTTAAATATCATAATATACAATATTAGATGTTCGATTTCTCCTATATGAGCACCTCAACCATAGTGATCATCTCCTCCGTCATCATCATTAGGAGGTTCCCAAGCTCTTTTGTTTTCCTATTGTGTCACCAGGGATACCGTCTCCAAATCGAGTATTGTTGTTGCTATCCTCGCACGTAATGTATTACATTATTATACATTGAGTTGAAATTAGAATGAATAGTTCGAATAAAATGAGAATGGGCTTCTCATATTGTTGGTGTCCTGGGTTAGGGTGACAAAGGAGGCAACTCTTATACAGTGAGTCGATCAGAATACCCTTAGTGCGTTTGGTTCGTGAGTTATCTGGGGGAGGATAACCCGTTTTTATGTTTTGGTGTTTGGTTGGTGGTTCATGGTTGGAAGGGTTTGTGTGATGTGATTGTATTGAAATTTGAAAAAGTGAGTAGTTATTATGATATGATTGTATTGGAAATTGAAAAATGGGTAGTTGTTGAAATATGATTAAATTGAATTTTGGAATAATGAGTAGAAGTTGAGTATTTTATGATTTTTAGATGATATGATGGTATAATATAATTTTTTTTGGTGGAGAGAGAGAGGGACCCACTAGTGGGTCAGATATATGGGTTTTGGGGGTAACCCACCCAAAGTGGAGGTTAACCTCCCAACGGAACGGCCTCTTAGGGTTAGTGCTTACAAATAAGCACTCAACACTTTGCTTCATGCATGGGTTGAAATATCCTGATAATGATATATCCATGATATATCTATATAGGCAAGTTAACGATACCGACATCACCTAGGATATTGATATTGACCAATATCGAGCGGCATATCAATGATATGTCATCCCATAACATCAACAAAAAATTTTTGAAGCCAAGAAAAAGGGGGATACACTCGGCGGTGTTCACCCCAATATATTAAAAAGAAAAGAGGGTCAAAGGTACAAAAAGAAAAAGAGAAAAACCCACAAAAGGAAGCGATTTAGCCTCCAGTTCTGGGTAAGGAAAAAACAAACAAACAGAATCAGCTACTACTCCAGTCGTCCACCAACCCAACCGCGCGAAGGAGCACGTTCTCCTTGTAGAAACGTTGCGCAGAGAAAAAGGCCTCGTTACGACTAAGCCAAATCGACCATAATCTTGCCACCGGTGTCAAGAGCCGCCTTCTATCCGTATGCATGTTCACGAAGAGAGAATCACAGAAGGCCTCCACGTCACAAGCACGCACCCAATCCACCAGCGGTCATCCCAAAGCCCACGAACCATAGGGCATTCAAAGAGGATATGATCAAGGGATTCCACCTCCGAATCACACAGCACGTAGAGATTGGACACCGAAGGCATCATCCTGGAGCAGCGATCTCTCGTCAGAAGCCTCTTTCTGCGGACCATCCATAAGAAGAAAATAATGCGCAAGGGCAAGCCCGCCCTCCAGAATAAGCAACAGTCGCTCACCAGAGACTCAGAGCGAGCAGGCAAAACCTCAAGTAGCCCATCATAGGCCTTCCGAATCGAAAAGCCACCGTCTCTCCAAATCCAATGATCCAAGCCTACAGAAGGCGTAGCTGCCTCAGCAAGGGCGTCCAGAAGAGCAAGAAAGTCAGCCAACCTCTGATCTGAGAAATTCCCCCCAAAGCGAGGGCACCAACAAGCATTCTCCCAGCAACAAGCAACCGAGGCATCCTTATTCTCCGCCAGCGCAAAGAGCCGCGGGAAGCGGACATAAAAGGGATCCCCCCCCCAACCAGTTGTCCTTCCAAAATAAGAAGGTATTGTCGTCCCCCAGCACAGGTTTAAAGCTCGCCCTATTCCTCAAGAAGACCTCCTGAACACCACGCCAGAAAGGAGAACGCGCACGCACCACCCCCAACATGTCCTCCCCAGCCCATTCCGCCCCATGAAGCTCCCTCAAAACATCAACAAAGAAATTTCCACCCCTTCCCCAAACCCTGCTCGCCCACTTAAGAAAGAAAGCATCATTGACCAACTTGAGGCGCCTAACACCCAACCCCCCTTCCTGCTTCCCCCTCACCTCCTCCCAAGCGACCAGATGAAACCCCCTCCCCTCCGCACCTGATTTCCCCACAGAAACCTTTTGAAACAAGACTCAAGTCTCCGGCAAATCCCAGCTGGCAAGCGACGAGTAGACAAAAAATGCACCGGAATGGCAGCAAGAACCGAGCGAAGAAGGACCAGCCTTCCGCCCTTCGAAAGGAGTGCCGCGCGCCAACCCGCCAGTCTCGCCTCGACCTTCTCAACAACCCCACTCCAATCCCTTAAGTCTGGGCCTCCCAACCACCAGCGGAAGGCCAAGGTAGTCAATCGGCAGCACCCCCGGATCAGACCCCAGAAGCCTCGCACAATCAAGCGCCAACTCCACCGATAAGCCAAAAGGAATAACCTTTGACTTGGCACCATAAATGAGCAGCCCCGACAATTCGTTGAAGAGCTCTAAGAGTCACCGACATGGCAGCGACCTCGCTAGCACCACCTTCAATGAAGCACAAAGTGTCATCCGCAAACTGTAAGAGCGGCACTGAGACGCCACCCTTGGAGAAGCCCTTCGAAAGGCCAGCAGCAACAACCCGGTCAACCATACGAGCCAAAACACCCGAAGCTAGAACAAAAGGTAGGGGGGCCAGCGGGCAACCCTGGCGAAGGCCCCGCCTCGGCTGGATTAGCCCCCCCTCCAAACCACCATTAACCAACACCGAGAAGGAAACTGTAGTCACGCAACGCCGCATCCAAGAAATCCACAGCTCCGGAAACCCCCGCCTTCTAAGGACCGACCAAAGGAAGCCCCAATCAATGCTATCATAGGCTTTGGCAAAATCAATTTTCCATAACTCCCCTGCCTCCCCGACAAGCTCCAATCATCCCACCAATTCCGAAGCAACCGCAATACAATCAGATATTTGTCTCCCCCGAATGAAGCAGCCTGAACGGGAGAAAA